>QFDD01000328.1:0-49973 GCA_006871305.1 Vachellia collinsii | reverse complement strand
GCTCAGAGGATTCTGAGGACTGGACGTAGGTCAGAGAGGACCGAACCAGGATAAACCACTTTGCCCATTTCCTTCATACTCTGTTTTACGTTTTTAACGTTGCGAAAATTTTATCTGACCAATTCACCCCCCCCTCTTGGTCGAATCCGATCCTAACACCTATTAAATTGATTTTCTCCTAACAACAGAGGAAATCAAATGGTGTCATTGCCCTATTTGGCTTGTTTTTTGGATTTACACTGCTTTGATGCCATAACTTGTTTGTTGCTGTAATTTTTGTTTCCTTTTCTTGTGATATTGATAGGATAGTTGTTGTGATATACTCTTTTAAGTTCTACTTCATAGGTTCTGCTGTGATATCTTGAGTCCATTTTCTGTTTTTACTAGTTTAGCTTTGTTAGTAGGATTATGCTTTGAAAAAAATAAGGAAAAAAAAAGTTGCTGCATTTTTTGTGTCATCATGCACCTTTATGTTGGTGATTGGAGTCCAATTTCGTACCTTTTTTGAGTCATATGTTTAAAGATAGTGAGCTAATCCCTTATGACCCTGCCCTTAATAAGATAATAAGGGAATTAAAGAAATCAAAAAGAAAAAAAAGGGCTAGTAATCAAATAGATCACACACCATCTATTGCTCCTAGAGGTAAGATAGGTGAATCTTCAAAGGTTTTTGCTGCTGAATCTGATTCTGTTGTAGGTGAGTTTGTAAATTGTCATTTTATCATTCATCCACTAATTAGGAATAACAACAACAATAAAGCCCTAAATAGGAATAAAAACACTAATGAAGATAACACTAGGAGTATGAAAGATATAAACAACATTGTTGCCCATTCTGCTCCTAGGGAATTTTATACTAATGATGTCAATTTTGAAATTAAAGGATCCTTGATTAGTGCTTTACCAAAGTTTTATGGTTGTGTAGGAAATGATGCTTACTAACACTTGGACACTTTATATTCTGTTTATGCAACCATGAAACCACCTGGAGCTATATTGGAAGATGTATTGAGAAGGGATTTTCATTTTTCTATTAAAGGAGGAGCTAAAGAATGGTTACATAACTTACCTCAACATTATGCAACCTTAACTTGGGAACAGTTGCAGCAAGCTTTTCTAGATAAATACTTCCCAACCTCTAAAATTTCTAAGTTGAGGAAAGTAATTTATGGAGTAACTCAACATGACCAAGAATTCCTTTATGATTATTGGATACGTTACACCCTCTCATCAAAGATGCCCTAATCATCAATGCAACCGTACAAGCCTTGTGTAGTATTTTTATGAAGGTTTATTGTCTTCTTACAAGATTATCATTGATTCAGTGCTAATGGGTCGATCTTTGCTTTGACACCAAATAAGAGATTGAAGCTACTTGAGCCTATGGCCAACAACAATCAGCAATTCTATACAAGGGAATCTCAAAGAATTAGTGAAATGTCTATCACTTTCTCCCTGATGTGATTGCTCAGTTGCTGTCCAAAATAGATATGAGACTTGACAAATTGGAAAATGACAAAAATCTTAAAGTATGTCATTCTATCAATACATCTCGAGCATTGGTGGGACCAACTTGTGATTTTTGTTCATCTTTCATGCACACTAGTAAATCATATCTTACTCATTACGAAAAGGTGGTTGCAATGTATCCCAATAGTTCAAATCAGTTTCAACAGAAAAATTCATTCTTTAACACCTATAATGAATGATGATGGGAGTGTCCTAATTTTCGGTAGAGGGAAGGAGAAGGAAGGCTTAGTAATCAAAATCAAAATCAGTTTTATAAAGGAAGAATGAATGCAAAATCTTTTAGAGTTGTGGTTTCTCTTCAAGAAGTTGCACTATCAAGGAGTGATAAGAACATGGAAAAGTTACTCAAGGTAGTGGAGGATGAGTCTTAAAATGGATTCTGCTTCTACAACAAAAAATTCCAAGTTTGCATCAATTGAAAGAAAATTTGAGTAGTGGGAAACCAAGTCTGCTAACCTTAGTGGCTTTGTCACACAAATTGCCAATACTTTGAGTGATGTCCAAGTTAAGATTGGAGGTACACTACCCTCTAATACAATGATTAATCCAAAATCACTGAATGTCATAACTTTAAGGAGTAGGAAACAAGTGGGAAAACATGTCAAGTTTGTTGAAAATGAAGAAGGAATGGGTTCTGATCAGCTTAGTTCCCATAATCTTAATATAGACAGTGATGAGGATTGGGAAAAAATCATTGTCACAAAAAAATATGAAAATGGAAAAGAAATAGAATTGTAATTAAAAGGGAAAGACTCACTTGTTCAAAGTTCTCATGAGAAAGGAGGTTGTTCTAAGAATGTGAATGCTAAGTCAACCTCTCCAAACCAAGTGTAACAAGTAGAGGCAGCAAATGATGAAGAAAAGTCTAGGACTAGAACTGGTTCAATCAACCAAGAAAAATCATGAAGAAAAAAGGAGTCTGCACAACAAGGTAAAGAGGTAAATATTTCATACTTACATTTCCCAAATTCATTCATGTTAAGTGAAAAAGTTTCCATTGAACAATTAGCTAAAGAAGCATTAAATCTAATTGGTAAACTTGAAATAAATATTTCAATGTTGGAATTTTTGAAATGTATGCCAAAATATGTGAAATTTTGGAAAGACTTGTGCACTAACAAAAAGAAATGCAAGCTTAATGAAAGGGTGCAACTGAGCTCCCATGTTTCTGCCTTAATGAAGCCTCAACTACCAATTAAATGTGTTGATCTAGGTTCTTTTACCATTTCTTGCACAAGTGGAAATTTGAATATTCCTAGTGCACTTTTAAATTTGTGTGCAACAATTAATGTGATGCCATTTTCTGTTTATAACTTTTTAGGCATTGAAACTATAAAAAAGACTAGCACAATCATTCAATTAGTTGATGGAACAATTAGGAAGCCATATGGGTAATTGGAAGATATTTTGGTAAAACTAAAAGATTTGATTTTTCCAATGGATTTCTAGGTTTTGGGTATGGCTTACTACAAAAAAACATGAAATTAGCCACGGAATGAGTTTGTCACCGAGATTTTTCTGACGGAATTCCCGATTTTCCGTGGCTAATTCTGTCAGAAATTCAATGTTTTTTTGTAGTGGTTCAAGATGCATGCTTTGAAGGGCCATTATTTTTTGGTAGACCATTTCTTGCATGAAGGATGGATGTATATCCATGGAAGTAAGAAAGCATGTAATTAGCTTTAATGTAAATGAGGTTAGAGAACACCCATATGGGGATTATTCACTACTTGGATGAGTGCTATTGATGTTTTAGTTGATGAATCTGTTGATGAATTTGAGTTGTCTTTGTTTAGTGATGAGAATTATGAGATGTTTAGCCAAAGATTCTTGTTGCACTGATACAAATCCTTCTCATTCTGTTATTTCTTTTTTAGACAACAGTGATTTTGTTTGTAATGCTAACCAATTTTTAGTTGATAGCTCACTTTCCACAATAGACTCATTTTCTTGGAATAATTCATTATCTTTTTATGATACTAACATTGCGAGTGAGTTAAGCTCTGAACCTAATATGTAATGATGAATATCATGGGTCAAACTAAAAATGAAGAAGATGGTTCAGATAAAGAGTGGAGCATTTTGGAGGAAATATCTGCTGCATGTAATGAAATGACACAAGGGAAGGAGATTGAGTGAACCCCTGCAGTAGAAACATGTGTATTGAAGCTTCCTCCTTCACCTCACTTGAAAAATTGGTAAGTAAATCTTTGGACACTGAAAGGGGAGTATCAAATTCTGATTTAAGTCAAGTTTTACATGATTATGTTGCAAATGGCTTATCTATTGATTTTGATTATCACAGGACTAACAAAAAAAAGAGTTGCTGGTAGCACCATTTGTTGGAGCTTTGGAGTTGAAACAATTGGTTCCCTCAGTGATACAACCACCAGATTTGGAACTCAAACCTTTACCTTCTAATTTGAAATTTGTTTATTTGGCTAAAATAATAAATTGTCTATCATAGTAGCTAATTCCTTGTCTGGAAATGAAGAAATCATATTGCTATTTGTTTTGAAAAAAGATAAGAAGGCAATAGGTTGGTCTTTAGCTGACATACCTAGAATTAATGCATCTGTTTGTACATATAGGATATTATTAAATGATGGTTCTAAGCCTATAAGATAGCCACAAAGTAGATTAAATCCATTTATTTTATATGTAGTTAAAAAGGAAATAACAAAACTGTTGAGTGTTGAAATTATTTTTCCAATTTCAGATTTTGAATGGGTGAGTCCTGTGCATGTAGCACCCTAGAAAAGTGGCATACAATAGTAAGAAATGAGAAAAATGAATTAATACCCACCATGATTTAGAATTTGTGGAGAGTCTACATTAATCATAGAAAATTGAATGACTCTACTTGGAAATGTCACTTCCTTTGCCTTTCATTGATCAAATGTTAGAGGATCTAGCTAGAAAAGCTAACTATTGCTTTTTAGATGGTTTTTCAGGATACTTACAGATTCTAATAGCACCTGAGGATTAAGACAAGACAACTTTTACATGCCTATTTGGCACATTTGCCTATTAGGTGAATGTCTTTTGGGTTGTGCAATCCCCCTGGGACTTTCCAAAGAGCAATGATGTCCATTTTTAGTTGATTTTTGGGGTCATCCATGGAATTTTGTATGGATATTTCACTATTCATGGTAATGCCTTTTATGAATGCCTTGAGAGCCTTGATAGAGTCTTAGCTAAATGCATAGAGAACTTGATTTTGAATTTTAAAAAATGTCATTTCATGGTTGATAAAGGCATTTTGTTACGACATCTAGTTTCTAAACAAGGAATAGAAGAGGATAAGGCTAAAATTGAAGTCACAACATCTTTATCATATCCTACTAATTTGAAAGAGCTTAGATCTTTCCTTGGTCACCGTGGATTTTATAGAAGATTTGTGAAGGACTTTAGTAAGATTGAATCCCCTCTTTTAAAGCTTATGCAAAAGGATATTGAATTTATTTTTGATGATGAATGCAAAAGAGCCTTTGACACTCTTCAATCACTGCTCACTTGACTACCTATCCTCAATGCACCAAACTAGAATTATGCATTTGATTTGTTACATGATGCTTCAATAGTGCAGTGGGTGCAATGTTAAGTTAGAAAATTGATAATTTGTCCAGGGTGATTTCTTATTCTTTGAAGACTTTAGATACTGCTCAAATAAATTACACAACTACTGAAAAGGAGATTTTTGCAATTTTCTTTGACTCTTATAAATTATAAAGTGATCATGTACACTGATCATGATGCCATTAAGTTTTTGCTTAAAAAATAGTAGTCAAAACCAGGAAGTGGAGCTGAAAATGTTGTAGCAGACCATTTGAGCATACTGCTACTTAAAACAAGGGGCGTATCTAATTATGAGTTAACTTGTGATGATTTTTTAGATTTTTATTTTGCTTGCTTTAGTTAGTAAAGAGCCATAATATGATGCAATAGTCAATTATTTGGTGACAAAATTGATTTCACCTTTTCTCTCTTGGTTTCAGGTACAGGAAATCAAGAGTGTTGCAAAAATATTATGTGTGTGTGATCCACCAATTTTATGGAGAATGTGCAACAATCAGATTATCTATGTACTGGGGCAAGAAACTGAGGAAGTAACAGTTGGTTGTCATTCCCTAGCTTGTGGAGGACATTTTAGTGGTAAAAAGATAGTAAGAAAGGTACTGGAAGTTGGTTTTTACTGACCTAAAATTTTTAAAAACTATTTTGAATTTTGTAAAAATTCTGATATTTGTCAAAGATTTGGAGGAATGACAAAAAGGCATGAGATGCCTCTTCATAGCATGATATTTTGTGAAGCTTTTGAATTTTGAGAAATTGATTTTATGGGACCATTCTGAACATCTATGGGGTTTAATTACTTTCTCCTTATTGTGGATTACTTGTCAAGATGGGTGGAACCAATCCTAACCAAGAAAGATGATGCAACAACAGTTGTGAATTCCTTAAGTCCCATATTTTTGCTAGATTTGGCGTTCCTAGAGTTTGGTGAGTGATAAGGTGTCTAATTTCTGTAACAAGGTGATAGGCAAATATGGAGTTGTGCATAAAATATCTATGCCTTATTATCCGCACACTAAGGGCCAAGCTAAGGTGTCTAATAGAGATGTGAAACTAATTTTAGAAAAGATAGTTAAACCTTTAAGAAAAGATTGGTGCCACAAGTTAAATGATGCACTTTGGGCCTATAGGACAACCAACAAAACCCCTATAGAAATGTCTCCATATAGGTTGATTTATGGGAAATCTTGTCATTTACCAGTAAAGATTAAACATAGAGCTTATTGGGTAGTTAAAAGCTGCAATATGGACTTTGAGGCTACAACACAAGAGAGGAAACTCCAATTATAGGAGTTAGAAGAAATTAGACTTGAAGCATATGAAAACTCTAGGATTTACAAAGAGAAAACCAAGCTCATACATGATAAAGGAATTTTAGGGAAACAGTTTAGTGTTGGTGACAAAGTTTTGTTATTTTTTGCCTGATTCAAGTTTAAGAGAGGCACATTTAAAACAAGATGGGTTGGCTTATACACGGTTATTAAAGTCCATGATTTTGGCACGGTTTAGCTTATAGATGAAGAAAATAACAAAACCATAAAGGTCAATCAACACTTGCTAAAGCAATATAATGAGCACCTTGAACCTCCTTGAATTCAAGTTGCCTCTTTGCCTCATTTAACTTTCATTATTTTTCTGTTGAGAATAATATATCTTGTTTTCTGTTTTGAAACTAAGTATGGGGGAGGGGGCCATTTCAGTAAGCCAGTAGTAAGAATTTTGCCATGTGAGCTTATGTGCTATTGTTATATCTGGTTTTAGCTATCATACCTTTAAATTTCTGTGTCATCCCTGTGTTAAATTGGTATTAATTGCATTGAGGACAATGCAACATATATGAGTAGGGGTGGAATGCTGTTGTTGCTGTAATTTTCTACTATGTGTGTTGAAATTTTGAAGTATTAAACAAGATTTAAAGCACAGTAATTGCGTCCTAGTTCTTATCAAAACTACATAAACATTTGCATTATTGGAAATAATAGAGGCAATCATAAAAATTAGCCAATTGACCAAAAAGCCAACCTTAAATTTTATATCCTTTGCTTAACCACTTTGGGCCTACTTCTTCATTTCTTTTGTCCCCTTTTCATATCTATTTGGAAGCTATTGTGCATTTATTTCATCATTAACAGGAACGCAATTGCATATGAAGCACTTAAGCTTGGATGTACACATTTGAACTATAATGTGACTGGTGTAGTGATGAAAACAGAAATTGAAAAAAAAAGCAGCAAAAAGGAAAAAAAATGTAAATAGAGAAAAAGAAGAGGAGAAACAAAAAAGGAAAGGAAAGAAACAAGAGAGAAAGAAGAATTGACACTTCTTAAAATGAAAAATGGTAGTGCTATGATTGTATAATGCATTCTTCCTTATGGCTTCTTGATACTTTCATGTCACTAAATATCAATTAATGTGCAATTAGTTTCATTCACATCCATCAGATACTTTCATCTTGTGTTGTTGGTAGTTCTTTCAGCTTGTAGTATATTCATGGATTGATGAGAGTAGAGAGATCATGGTAGATTAGGAGCAATTGTCAATGCTACGATCCTATTTAATACTTCAATTACGCTCTTTCAATTCATTTCTGTACCAAGAGTGCCAAAACTTAAGTGTGGGGGAGTTGATAGGGTCCTATTTTGTGAGAGAAAATATATACAATATTAAGCTTTCTAAACCTTATTTAAGCTTAATAGTGTTAATTAGAGATTAAAAGTATTAAGGAGTGATTTTACGAATTAATTGATAAATTGATATTTTTTATCACTTCTTAAAAATTTCCTAATTGTCTATTATTTTAATTACTTGATATTGCATTATCTTAATTACTGTGGTATTAAGGGCTTTAGGGGATTAAAATAATAGCAAAATGTTGCATATTATTGAAGCTGAGAAGCAAGTGGAAGAAAAAGATCTACAACTGAACACCCAAATCTGGTTGGAAGAGAACCAGATACATATGTCACTTTTCAGAGTTTGTTTGATCTCTTGGGCTTCTCTCTCTTTCTTTTTGGTCTTGGTCACTCCTCCTCCCCACTCTCCTTCATCTTGCACTCCATGACACCACCTCACCAAGACACTCACTCTGTTCTCTTTGTCAATTGCACTCCTCCTTACTCCACCTCATTCTCACTTTCTGACTTGCATGACTTGTGTCTGTCTTTCACCCATCTTCCACTTCCTACTCACATTCTCCTTCACTCACATCGTCTTGCTTCACCTTTGCTATTCATTCTACCATGGCCGTTTGGGAGCATATCGTCACTATTACAGTGAGCTTCCAGATGTTTAGCTAGATTCACTTTCTTCCTAGGAGCTAAGATAGAGCTTAAGCCTTGATTTAGTTAGGGAGTTCATAAATATTTCCATAGATTCATTTCTGGATTCAATTTGTAAACTTGAGATGAAATTTTATACTCTGATTCCATTATTTTTATTCTCCATTATTTTACACAACTTGACTAGATTGTACTTGTTCAGAGACTATCTTCTTGATTTAGAGTAACTTCATTTTAATCTTAACGTAATGTGGTTCCAGATTGAATGTTGTGAATAATTCATTGAGTAATATCAGTTGATATTATTTTTGGAAGTGGCTGAATATTTAAATGCCTATCTAGTAGCTAGATAATGTGAGAAAACAATTTTTTCTCTGATACAAAGAATTTATAAATTTATGAAGGCAGAGTCTTAACTCTTAGGAAGTATATATTGACATTAATTCACTTATTTTTAATTCTCATGGTTATTCTTTAATCCAATAACAAATGGAAATTGAAATAAATAAATACATATAATGTTCTTAATCATTCAAGAGTTGATTAATAATTAAAGGCATTTAAGAAATGAAAATCTAAGGAGCATAGTCATCAACAGATCGACTTAGGGCCTGCATTAGTATACTTTATAACTTTAGCAACCCAGTAAATTGATTTGCTCCAAACGTAAGCAAATCACTACTACAAAGAGTACTGCACCCTTGATCATGAAATATTTATTGCTTGTTGAACTCTGTGAATTGCGTGAAAGTAGGATACTCAAAATTCAAGAGTCCTAGAGTTTTATAAAACATTTTTGATGGGGGGAAAAAGCATCACATACAGTGATAATCATTCATAGTGTATAGTATGGATGTGTACTAGTTTTGTAAATTTATATTCCATTAGAGAATTCGATTTATTAATTGTTGATTTAATTTCATTAGATGATTTAAAATAATATAACACCTCAAAAAGTAAAAAAAAAATTAAACAAAATTATACAAATCCCCATAAACTTTACGTCGCAAACACGCGCACGCATGCACATAACCACTCTAATCTTTAGAAAACTACAACAAACCACCTCAGACTCTCAAGTCTACATAGATAATCTCAAACGGTCAAATTTTATACCCCTTAATTAAACTTAATTTTTGAATGTATATAACCTTTTCAAACTTGAGTTATATGCAGATAGATACCTTAAATGTTAAGTCATTTGCAGATAAATAATGAACAAAACTAATAGTATGAGAGTTAAATGTATAAATGTAAAAAATTAGAGAGATCTATTGTAAAGTTTTAAAGGTTAAGGAGATTATTTAGATATGAAATAATTTTTTTCAAGGGGATTTCGCACAGTTTATCCAACAAAATAATGATGAGCTTGTGCAATGAGAAGAAAAATGAGCTTTAAAATTTCAAAATGAGATAATCTAAAGAGTCCCAAGTCTTTCGCACTTCTCTCTTTTTCTCTCTTTGGTTGTCTTCCTCTCAAACAAAACAGAGGAAGGTAAAGGAACTGCTTGTTACGCAAGAATTTCAAAAGCAAGCAAAAAAAAAATTGTGTGTTGTTGCTAATAATGAATTGAAGGGTAAGAAAAGAGGGATCTACGAGTCTGTCCTCCTTCTTCGATCATCTTTTATTCTTCTTCCTTCTATAATTGTCTGGTCTTCTAGCTTTGTTCTGCCATCTTGATGAGTTGGGTTTACTAAACTGAATTTAATTGGCAGCTTAACTATTATTTATGTGGTTCCCTGGACTATAATTAGGCAATGAAGATCGCATGAATTAGACTCTAAAATGGACAACCCCTGGGAAGTGATTTAATTATAAAAGTGGTTTGAACATTTTTTAGAAAAAATTATGAACAGGTCTCAAATAAGTGATTTAATTATAATTAAGTTTTATAAATTCATGAAAGAAAGACTAAGTCCTTTGGAATCTGATTGCAATTCACCTTGCACATGAAAAGATCAAACTGCCTCCTACTTATTAGAAGCCCTCATACACAATTCTTTGACTCACAAACTAGGAAAAACACCTAGAATCAATTTTACGAAGTGATTTAGTGCTTTAATCTTGCAAATTGCATGTGAAATTAAACGGTTTCTAGTGTACGTGGTCTTCATATCCTATCCTACGTACCGTCCAAATTAAAAATTTATCTTAAGCAATGCATATACAATCAAGAATCCTTTATTAAACAATCACAAGTTATTTATTTATTTATTTATTTGGCCAAAAATCACAAGTTCTATTAAGAGCATTACAACAATGAAATATATACCCATTTAGGTGAAATCAATAACCCTAACTTTGGGAATTAATGAGGAAGACCCAAGTTACTCTTCTCTAGAGAGACTTAAATTAACCCCTCTCTTTACAATGCTGTGAGACTCCATGCCCCTTACTATAACCATTATATATATAGGACATCTGTAATTAACCAACTAATATCTCCAACACTTTATTTAATTTATTCTATTTCATATTCTTAATATTTTTTGGATTAATAAATGTAGAATTTAGAATTATCATTTAATTTGAAGAAAAATTAAAAATTCTAATTTATAGAAACATAATCTTTCCAACAAAATTCAAATTTAATTAGTTGGAATCTCATTATGCAACTTAAATATCAATTTAACGTCAACCATTAATTAACTCTAGATTCCTAAAATTTTCAAATATAAAAATTCTAAACTGATTATCAACAAGTGCTTGGTTGATTGGTAAGGACATCTAACCAATATACATGAGATCTCGGATTCGAGCCATGAATGCAGCATCATTAAAACTTGTTGGGAGAGTTAGGTGCCCAAAAGGCCCCACAAATGCACAATCAGAATTAGTCGATTACTTAGACACCTAGTGATGGGGTCTAAAAAAAGCGTCAGATACAAGATAGTCAAAAGCAAATATAAAAAATTATAAAAATATTAAATTTAAGTACTCTCCTCTTATCTCTGTAATCCTCCAAATTACAATTGTGGAAACTTAAAACTTGATTTGGGTCCTAATCTTTAAACTTATTCTACTTCCCAAAATAATTATTTTGTTACAATGATTTAATCTGTCGCATAAAACAATGTCCGTAAATGGAGCTTCATGGTCATAAGAGGTTACAAGTATGAACTCGAAGAGGTTGCAGTAAAGGACTGGGCAAGAAAGGCCAGGCGGCAACGAAGCTGACTGGAAGATTAGTCGGCCACCTCACTCAATCGACAGTGAAACTAAAAGCGAAAATTCAATTCATCGGCTTCCTCACTCAATTGGTAATCCATTCTAGGCTTCCTCACTCATTATCCTGCAACCTTGCATGTTGGTTACTTGGATATGAGAATTTGGATGCTTGAAACTGGAAGTTTTGGCTGTTAATACTTAAGAAAGTTGAAACCAAAACTGACTGAAAGATTTCACACTTGATAAAATGTTGAACCTGAAACTGAATGTTCAAATTTGTAGCTGTATATGTATAAACTGATGTGAATGTTCAAACTTATGCGTATCTGAATAAACTAAAACTGATGTGAAATATAGGCCTCTTTTTTTAATTTTTTTTCCTCTCATTGGCATATCAGGATATATATATTCAGCAGGGTTTTATAAAAAAAAGTAAAAAAAAAATCAGCCAAGTTTTTAACAGCCCATTTATTGCAAGCTCAAACAGGCTTCTATCGAGTTTTGGGTTAGCCCGAACCCGATTAAAATTAAACAGGCGGGTTATGAGTTGACCATCGGCTAGCTCGTCCCGCCGCTGGCTCTATCCTAGTTGAAAGTAGGGATGCCAGAGGTGTAATAATTGGGGGAAATGACATACGATATCCCAAAAAATATCAAAAATCCCTATAATGTTCTAGAAATCATGAAATTGAATTGAAATCCTATAAAACCTGGATTAGATTAATTGCAAATGTGAAGAGACCTTCTTATCCCTATTTATTTGAATAGAGAAAAGCATGAAGGGGAAGAGGGCAAGATGATATTTTCACATTTACAATTAATGTAACTCAGGCCTCATAGGACTCCAACTCAATTTCATGGTTTTCATATATCTGATTATGTTTTTTTTTCTGTTGTTTATGACCTGTGCATAATTTCCCTAATAATTAGGGGGTTTGGTAATTTGAATTGGTGGAGAGATGGCATAAGGGTCCCACAGTACATATCATATAAATATGAATTAAATATCCTTGATTTCCTACTGCTCAGGTTGAACCCGCAAAGTGCATGACAAAACATTAAACAAGTACTCAAATAATCTGTTAACTATCTTTCACTTAAAATCTTCTGCCCCATATACCTGCATCAAAGTAGCAAAAAGAAAATCAGTCATTTAATAAACTCCAATTCTTGAAATTGAATGAACCAAATCTAGATGAAGCTAAGTTCCTTAACTATTAGCCATTTTATTCACTGATTCCATATCAAAATTTCTTATGACAAACTTAATTAGATGATGATCAGCGATGACCCAAAGAAAGAAAGTCATCCTATGATGTTTTAATTGAACAGTAAACACCTAAAAGATTTACAAAACTTTCTCCTAGATTTTAAGTCTATGCATCTATATATGTATATATATATATGTTATTAATGTACTTACCTTCCAAGCATCATTACAGTTGCTTGAGGATTGGTACCAGGTGAGCTAAAAAAGGTTGAACCATCAATAACCCTCAAAGAATCCACACCTATAACTTTATAATGTTGATCCACAACCTTGTGAACTTGGCAGCCTCCATGAAAATGATAGATTGTCAAGACAGTGTCTATACAATACTGTTCCAAAGAGAAAGCAGCACTTGCATGTTTCGGCCTCAAGTTCACTGGTAAGCTCAAGACCAAGTCAATTAAGGCTTGCACTGGCACGTTCTTATATCGGAACCTTGAAAAAGCCTTGGAGTTTATCAAATCAATTATGGTTTTCATGCCTTCAACACAAATCCTGAGGTCTTCTAATTTGTTGAAGTAGTTGAATGTCACTAATGGGTTGTCGTTTGGATCAGTGGTCAAGAGCTCAAGATGGCCTTTCGAAAGAGGTCCCATGACTTTTTCCACTATGATTCCTCCTTTAAGATTTAGACTTCCAATAGATCCAAAAGTTTTCGTCCACATAGTCATATTTACTTGAGGGGAAAACATGGAGGGTTGACTTGTCTTCAAACAAGAATCAAGTTAATTTTCCCTTTCAAACAACATATATAATAAACTGTATGCAATGTAATTTTATGCTATTTGTAAACGTCATTGTGTTTACTCCTTAATCTATTGCAAAATATAAAAATCCACTAAAACGTTTTATATTTGTATAACCTTACTTTGACTGTAGACTTATCATTAAAGGACAATCTAGTTTCTGGTTATTTTTTTAGTAAACAAATATTTTTGACATATATGAAAATAAAAATTGGGATAGTAGAAATTTTGATACTGAAGGTTATTAAATTATTGTAAGACTAACAATGTTATATGGTAGTGAAATGGTGTAATACTAACTTGATTGTATAGAGTGTCGAAAGTCCCTTGAAGTGCTTGGGCCCAAGGAACCCCCAAGCCCAATCCACTGCCAGCTTCAATGTAGCTCCCAAACTTAGTAATGCCCACAGTTTGGACAAGAGAGAGTTCGACAGGAAGAGGAGATGGCACAACCAAAGCATTCATTGGGTTATCTGCCATGCCTTGGCCCACCATAGGCTGATCCAACAGCACTTTGATACCATGGGCCTCAAGATGTTGGGCCGGCCCAATACCACTCAACATTAGTATCTGTGGGCTTCCGATTGCCCCTGCTGACAATATTATCTCCCCCTTCCCTTTCAAGTAGGCCTCATGTGTAATTCCATCCCCGTCTTTGAATGTTACTCCGTAGGCTTGAGGGCTCCCACTTCCTTTGCCTGAAACAGTGAAACTACACTTTTTTGTAGTCATATTAAAGATAAAACTATCAAATTACTGTTTAAATATTAGCTAAAGCATAATGATTGTAAATCCATTTTAGTGATGTCCAAATTAAATATTGTAATCTTTTTAGAAGTTTGTCTCAGCTTCTTCGGAAAAGTAAAATAGGTGATGGTGTGGAAAACGCTAATCTGACTAGGTAAAAAAATAATAATAATCTGACACCTTAAAAATACAAAAAAAAAATAAAATAAAAAATTCATAAAAATATTAAGAGTAAATTATACAAAGCCCTGAACTCAATATCACATTACATAACCTTCCTGATCTTTTTTTTTATATAACCTCCCTATTATTTAATTTAAAACTTTACAATAAATTCCCTTTAACTTTTAAGTCTATGTAGATAACTCAAACTATCAATTTCATACCTCTTGTTAGAATCATATGATTAGGAATTTTGTATATAACCAGGAAAAAAAATCAAGGATTGATCAAGATTAGGCAATTAATCAGGGATTAATCAATTATTAGTATTAACTATGCATAAATACGTAGATTCCTCACTCTTGTATATATAGGCCATCTTTGTGTATACATTAATACAAGTAGTTAAGATTGTTTTCTTCTTCTCTGATATTATTTTACAGAATGGTTAAGATTATTTTCTCCCTTCTATGATATTTACAAGGAGTTCAAAATATCTATTGTGCTTAATCAAGCTTTTGACACTTTTCAATTCTCTTTAGTCGTTTGTGCTGTTTTTCTGCTTGTTTAGAGTTTGAAATGGCATTATGATAATTTGGATGACCTTAGTATTATTATTGTTATTTATTAGATGAGTTGTTTGCTTCTGTTTAGTGCATTTGAAGTTTCTTTGTCTTTTTTGAATTTCTCTATAACTCATTTGCTATTAGTTGTTTATTATTTGGGTGTAATAATTTGTTTGGTGTCATTTATGGCTGAATCAAAGTCCAACATATCAAGTGCAAAAAAAAGAATATAGAATTATGTCTCAATCATTGAAGGAAATCATATGGGTTTTCTCTCAAGGAGGATTTCATTTCTACAGGATATTTGCAATCAAATGACCAACAAAATGATCTCTTGACCAAAGCATTGGGTGGGACATGGGTGAAACATCTTTATAACAAGTTGAACATGATAGATATGTATGCTTCAACTTGAGAGGGAGTGTTAGAATCATATGATTATACATTTACTCCCATTTTCATGATGCTTGAATGGTTACATTGGCCTTTGACCTGTTTACTTCTAGACCAATTCACTTTATGTCTGAATAGGACTATGGACCAACCAATAATTCTAGGTTTGATTCACTTTAAGAATGATTGAATAGAAGTTTTACAATTGAAGTTGCAATTAAATTTTGGTAAATTACTAGATTTTCATATTAAATAATGAAAAACTAGAACCACTAGCCCATGTGAATTATGTAACATTGATTTCTGATTACTTGGATGGGGTCACACACTAAACGCTATCCATATTAATTATACAAATTAAATGAAGGTTTCTATATGGTAGTATCTTAGAGAAATCAATACACATTTTTTTTTTACAAATAACTTATGGAACTAATTTTTGTAATATTTGTAAATTAGTTATGTAACGTTTAGAGTTAAAATTGGAGAAGGGGCATGTATATCAAGTTACTATTTACATATTAGAGAGTAATCTTATTTTTAGGAGGATGGATGCATTTTTTAGGATAATGAAAATGAAAGTAAGGGGAGAGTGAGGAGACCTTCATGGAAAGGTCTTTTTGGACTAAATATGTTTATGTAGGAAGAAATCATATTTCACTGCTATGAAAAAGTATATACTTAACAGTTATTTTTGCAAATACTTGACGGTTTCGAACCATCAAATAAAGACGTGTCAAATATTTTTAGAGTCAAATGTTTGATGGTTTGTAAGCCTCAAATATATGGTTACATATTTAACGGTTCTAACCAAAAAAAAAAAAAAACCCATCATATATTGATACTTTGGTAAGGCCATGTAATTTATGTGGGTATAAATACTTGACAGGTTTCCTTTAATAAATGTTACATCTAGTTAATATACTTGACAGTTGTTCAATAGAACCATTAAATAAACGTCTGAAAATATTTAAGTTTATTGATAATAGCCTTGAAATATGGTTGGCTAATTTGCTTTTAAAATTAGGGGCTGTTTTTCAAGAAACCCTTGCTTTGAAAACACGGTCAAAACACACAAACCATCAACAACAAAACAAAACCAAGAACAAAGGAATTACAACCACTAAATTACCCCAATACATTAAATAATTAAGAAACAAGTACATGTTATTAATTTACTTAAACAATAATTAACTCAAACTAATAATTTATGAAATTTACATGCTCAATTAAGTGGTTCGTTTTCTTTTCTAGTCTTAGCTTTGTTTAATCTCTTGGCTTGAATTTTTATCCTCTAATCCTGAAGTAATAATTTTCCTCACTTTGAAATTCAAAGCTTTTCATTATGATCGTGCCCAACATACAAAGCATTATCTTCATTGAAATATGCTATTTCAAGTGACGTCCTCAACACCCATGTCCTCATCATTTATTTTATTTATCAACAAAACAATAGACCATCCATTATTAGCAGGATCATGGACATAGAAGATTTGTTTAGCCCAGGAAGCCAAAATGAATTTGTGGTAAAAAAAAAATGAAAGGATTTTCTTTTATACCCTTGCTTGTTCAAATTCATCATTTGTATCAACCATAAGTCATCAATTCTCAAGGCATTATTGTTGTCAACCCACGTACAACCAAATACGGGAACTCAAAGTCCAATCTAATCAAACTCCCAAATGTGCTCAATCACACCAAAGTATGACATATTCACATAGATATGATTTTTATCTTCGGTACTCAATATATGGGTAGTGTTACCTACAAAAGTTACACTACCATTTTGCATTTTACACTGATCATATTGTTGTTTGAAATCACATATTCGTATGAACCATTTGCCAAAATCTTTAATTTCTAAGAAACCAAATCAATATTAATATTACACTACCATTTTGCATTTTACGCTGGTTATTTGGTGGCTATAGACAAAATAGTAATAGCCAACAAGGGTGAGGGCTATGGAGTCTGGTTTCCGATGGCGTGTAGGTGATAGAGAGCTTTTGAGTATGAGGTGATAAGTTTTCTAATGGAATATGTTGAGTAAGCAAAATGCCTAACAGTTACAACCGTCGAGTATTATAGCCTTTACTTGGCAGTTCCGTAGTAAGAATCACCAAGTATAAATAATCAATTGAGAAAAATAAAAATGGCAACAAAATGACAAGTGTTTCTTAAGAACTGTCAAGTATGATGTATATTTCTTAAAAATTGTTGGGCAACTAGTGCCAAAATAATTATAAATTTTTACAACGAAAAACATAAAAGCATTAAAAAATTTAGTATTCAAAGGAGGAAGATGAAACATGATCATGATCAAAATCATTCTCATGCACTGAGAATGAGCCTGGCCTTCATTGTCAGACTAAAAAGATATGTGGACATCCTCCCCATGGCGCGATCAATGCGTTTTACGTGCCGTGTTGAGGAGAAGGTAGGGGAGGAAGGGGATGAGGTCAAAATTGGGCATATCTCTAATGGTGTTTCACCATGTTGATTGAGATAAGGAGGATGTTGATGAAGGAAGTACAAACGAACAAATGCAAAAGAGGAGTTTAACTAGAGTGCGCAAGTGATGGCTTGGAACATCATTCCATGCGTTCAAAGTTGAAGACGAGTAGTCGCCCACAATGGTAGGTAATAAAAGGGTACTTGTTTAACATGCCAAAAGAGATATATAGAGTGCGAAAGTGGGAGACATAACTTTTGAAAAGCTACATTTAATGGTAGTTACAAGGAATTGTTAAATAAAAGATACTTTTACTTGATTGTTTACAAAGAATCGCCAAGTATGGTTTTCATTTTCTTTGAAAATAAAATATGGAGTTAAACTAACTTTTGATCCTTATAGTTTTCTTCAATTCATGCTTTGGTCCCTGTAGTTTTAAAGTTGTGTTTTTGGTTCCTATAATTTAGTTCATCTGAAACTATTAGCCCCTATAATTTCAAAGGAACTTCAATTGGAGTTTAACACAATAAAAGACGCTAATGTGTCGCTGACTCGGTCATTTTTCCTAATCTAACATGCTAAATGGACACATACCTGAACTGTTGACTTGGAAACTTGAAAAAAAAAAGAAGAATGCTCTCCATCTATCACCAAGGGGGGAAAAGAATGATCTCCATCTGCTTACCTTCTCTTCGTTGTCTCTTCGCTCGCACTTCCTTCCTTTGTCATCATTCTCGCCCACTCTCCAAATCTCATTTGTCTCTTCCTGATTCTCCTTCAATCCCATCTCTCACATCAACCGTCTCTCATTTCTCCTTCTTTCCCTCCAAACCTTCTACATTCAAGCCCCACATTACAAATCACCCAATTCAAGCTTCTTCGTTGTCATCTTCATCGACATTACCATTATCCTCATCCCCTATTACTCAAGGCGCCAAACCTTTACATTTTTTTCTCTCCATTTCTATTGGTCTCATCGTTTGCTTCTTAGTTCCTAAGCCCGTTGAAGTTACTCCTCAAGCATGGCAGCTGCTCTTGATTTTCCTCTCGAACATTGTGGGTCTTGTTCTAAGTCCATTGTCAATGGGAGCTTGGGCTTTACTTGGTTTAACGACCTCTGTTGTGACCAAAACATTGAGTTTTTCTGAGGCTTCTAACGTGTTCACTGACCAGGTCATTTGGTTGATTGTGATTCCTTCTTCTTCACTCATGGGTCCTCAATGGTGGTGGAAGCCATAGTAGAGAGCTTTAGAGAGTTGGTCATCAATGGCGTCAAGAAGAGAAAGAGGGAAGAAGAAGAAGAAGAAGGTTATGACGTGGAGGGGGATATGAGGGTGTCATTCGGGCATGACCTAAGGATTTCTAGATCGAAATTCAGTGTGGCAGAAGTTGCTTTTTGTTTTTTTAAGTTTCCAAGTCAGTAGTGGTAAGTGTCCGGTCAACATGCCACATCAAGAAAACTGACGAAGACAGCAACACGTTAGCGTCTTTAATGATGTTAAACTCTGATTAAGGTCCTTTTGAGATTATAGGGACTAACGGTTTCAGATGAACTAAACTGTAGGGATCAAAAATATAACTTTAAAACTACAGGGACTAAGGAGCAAATTAAAGGAAACTACAAGGACCAAAAGTAAGTTTAACCCTAAAATATGAAAACAATATGTAACAGTTAGTGTATTTAACTATCAAGTATTTGTAAAACATACTTGACAATTAGTGATAGAGGTACAAAAGGCGTCTTAAATGGCCTCCTACATAGCAACCAAGGTGACATACATGTCAACCATGATGTCCATGTAATGTAGGAGGAGTCTGACCCAATCAATATAATTCAAGAAATAACATTTGGACTTCAATTAGCTACAATAAAGGCCCATGATGTTAATATACATGTTG
The DNA here is from genome assembly GCA_006871305.1 of Vachellia collinsii. Classification (NCBI taxonomy): domain Eukaryota; kingdom Viridiplantae; phylum Streptophyta; class Magnoliopsida; order Fabales; family Fabaceae; genus Vachellia; species Vachellia collinsii. Next base: position 30,185 of record QFDD01000328.1, on the reverse strand, counting down.
GGAGTGTCAACCAAACCTTAACTATGCATATTTAGGCCCATATACATACTTTCATGAGCAATGAAAGTTTGAGCACGTGGGAAAGCATGAAGATTTATGAAATGGGTGTAACATAAGCATGGAAGAAGCCCAAAATGACATACAAGGTCCATGTGCTGTCTAAATTGAAGAATTCACTTAAAATACTATGTGATAAGCATTTGCCTTGAAGGATGAGCATAAGTGACGTCCAAGAACACTCAAGAAGCTTCTATAAGACATTCTTATGCATTAAGTTTGATGTAATTTCATTTTAAAAAAGTTTCCAGTTATATTTTCTTTGAATAAGGTCATTTAGTCAAAGATTCTTCTAGAAGATCTTGTCTTAGTTTCATACTTTTAGGTAGCTGACTTTTGCTTCAAGTTTAAGTAGTTTCCTAATTTCTTTAGGTTTGAATGGTGCCAATCAATCAATTGATCATCATAAAGGCATCATTATAGCAATTAAGGCTTAGGGTTTTTGATTCTAGAGTGTTCTATGGTAGCTTATATGTTACCAACATTTTTACACTACATGGTGAGATTTGAATGACATTTGTTTTGAGAATTATATTTTCTTGTGAACTTTGCTTGCATCCTCGTATTCTTGTGCGAATACTCTAACAATATCGTATTCTTGTATGAATACTCTAACAATATCAAGGGCTGATAATCCTTGTAGTGTCTTTATAGCTAGGGTTGTAAGAGACAGATTCTCTTAAGATCCTACCTACAATCATCGTCCCGGTTTTCTCACTTGTTTCTAGCCGATCTGTTCCCCATATTATATCAATTAGTAATATACCTGTCGAATATTAGTTCGCATGAACTCTGTCTGTTATATTTGATAGTATATACTCCTCAATAACTATCAACTACTAAGCATCCTATATCACAAAATTTGTAGTATGTTTTATTAATTGGAAGTTTGGTAGGAAACGATCGAGAACAGAATGAAAGAGGTCAAGGTGACCAAATGAAATAACCTAATTTGAGTTTTGAAAATCATGAGCATTATTTTAAATGAGGTACATGTGATAGTATTAAAAACTTAGGTGCATGTGGTATGGATGGAAGACCTGGTTAGAGTGCTCATCAAGAGTGATGAACTCTCCCAATTCATTGGATCTGAACCATTCAGATTTGATTTGAACTGTTTAGATATGTTTTTTTATTTTTTATTTTTATGAACAAACTGATTTTAATAGGTATACAATCTAAAATAAAATTAATTTCTTAATTATAATATTTTCAAATATTGATTTTTATTAAAAAAAATTGCTAGTTTAAAAAATTAGATCACTACCATCTAGAATAAAATCTAGATGGTCTAAATCTAATTGATTAGGGGGAACTCATTATTTTGATTAGCACCTTAACCAGATTCCTTTCGAACAAAATGATAACCTATTCCAAAAACTAGCATATTGAGATTATTATCATCATAATACCAAAAAAAGAGCAAAGCACAAGTGGAAGAATCATGATGATTACCTGAAATGTCCCGAAACAAAATCTTGAGCACAGTGGCATGTACGTAGATAGAAATGGAGTTGGGATTAGCATAAGTTAACAAGTCAGCTGCAGTATGCCTATTACCCTTATCATCAAAAATAGAGCCTCCAACCTTAGTCCCATTCAGATGATCAAAGGTAAAACCATTATAAGGCAACACCCCCACTTCCTTCAACCCATCTCTCACTGCCGACTGCCATTGCCTCACCGTTGGCTCAAACACTACCACCTTCTCCACCCACTCATAAGACTCCTTCACCAGCCCCTCCTCCCAGCCCGCTTCCCTCACAAACATAGACTCAGCCCTTGAGTAGAACCCGGCATTTATTACCGACCCACCTCCTAGCACCTTGGCACGGGCGTTGAGAACACCGTCTGTGGATATGAATTGTTGGATGAAGGAAGATGGGGTGATGTCTGTGAGGGAATTAAGGAAATTTTGTAGGCTAATTTTGTCAGGATGGGTGTAGGGTGAGCCACCTCGTTCAAGGACTAGGGTAGTGGCTCCTTCTGACAGTGTTGCTGCTAAGGGACACCCACATGTTCCTCCTCCGATCACTATGTAGTCATATTGTGACACTTTTGGTGCAGTCTTTGCTTCTTTGATGAACGTGAGATCTGGGACTGCATATATGTATTTACATAGAAAGGATCACATATATGTCATAAATTAAATGGCTGCTAAAAATGCTAAACACCACACACACACAGAGAATAAAACTCAATGATATATTTTCAACTTTTTTTTTTTTTTTTTGCCAACATATTTTCAATTTTTCATAAACAAGATGAAAGCAGAATAAAAGCTCGTTTTGACATAATTCACTTGCTGCAATAGGAGTACCCTTTTGAGAGCAAGAGAATAAGGGATTAAAAATAGACAGACGTACCTTTTTGGGAGTAAGAGAAGTCATTAAAGAACAAGAGGCTTCCGGCAAGAAATGACCAGATAATTTGCAGAAACCGCCAACCCATTTCTGGTTTGTATTCTCTTCTGAAAGGGGTGTGTGTGTGTGTGTGTATAGCTATATATAGATATATATAATTTTCTTCACAGAAACGAAGCCCAATTAATTTGGAATGCTTTTATTCATAGCTAGAGTGCTTCGAGATTAATGTTTCACCGACTTTTGCAATATGAGTTGCAAAAGAGCATGGTCCAATCTCCTGGGTGGACCATATCTTATCCTACTGTTGAAATTAGAGATCCATATTTATTGTATTTTATTTTTATATTTCTAATATTTTCTGGACTAATAAATGCAGAATTCAGAATATTTTTTTTTTCTAACTGTTATTTTCTGAAGAAAACTGAAGAGTTTTTTTAATAATATGAACTAATAAATTGAATTTAAATAATTAATCCAAATTCCACCGTAAAAATAAGCATGGGTGATTGGAATAGCACAGGGTCTAGTTAGATTTAAATTAAAAAGAAATTGATGAATGAGAAATGTTAAAAGACTAAATGACAATGAAGAAAAACAAATTTGGTAAATAATAGAGAAGGACTTGTATTAAAAATAAAAATTTAATTGCTGAAAATGTCTTAACATCAATTTACAATATGCTTTTAATTATATTTTTAGTTTTTACAACTTAAATTTACTCTTTCAATTTTTGCCCATAATTTTTATGTTAAAATACATAAAATTCAAATGAACTTGGGAAAAGGGAAAACTCCTCAATTAAGAAATTAATTGGAGAATGAGACTTGCTCCGTTGTACATGTGGAAACTCAATTGCATATATGGAAGCTCAGTTGTATACGTAAAATCTCAGTTGCATATTGTGGAAGCCCAGTTGCATATGTGTGGAAGATCCCATTTCACAATTAATTTCCCAATAAGAAACTTTTTCCCGATTCTCCCAATGAACTTTAAGTCAGTTACACATTATCTTCCTAACCTTTAAAAGCCTAAATTAAGGATCTCAATATTTTATATTTTGCTTATCAATTCATCTATCATTAAGATCACCATTAAAGTTAACGGTTTTTCCATTTTATTTTTAATCATATGTCATGTCATTGTAAAAACAAAGCATTCCATTCAATATATGGTTTTAATTATTTTTTAAATACTTAAAATAAAACATCTAAAAATATTTTCAAATATAAATATTTAAAATAGTTGACAATGTCTTTTTTAAATAAAAAGTCTTTAAAATATAACGTACTTAAAAAAGTGTTTAAAATTTTTGTTTGACCAAATATTTTTAAGTAAAAAGTATGATGTATTTAAAATCATGAGTCATTATTATTTTCCTAATTAAATAAGCATGTTAGGGTATAAAAAAATTATATGCTTGCTCTGATTGCATGTTCTAATATGTTATTTCTTTGTTGATTTAATGATAAGGGAATGTGAGCAAACATTATGTATATTATACAATATGAAAGAAAAATGTATGGAAAGAAGAAACAGACCAAAAGATCCAAAAAAATAAAATAAAATGAGTTTAATCTAAAGTAAGTTTTTAACAAAATATATGTTTCCAAATGTATCATTTTTCACAATCATGTACATTGTATTTTTTCTTCAATACCCATGTTAGCCTGGCTATTGTATTTGTGAAACTTGAACGAGCACATACTTCCATTTTTCAACTTAAAGGAGAGAGGTTTCATTATGTCTAATGAAGTACACAAGGGAAAGGTAATCCTAGGCTTCAAAAGTCTTGAGTAAGTTTGAATACAGTTTTTATCATTTATTTTTAAGTGTTTAAAACGAATAACAAGAATACAACGAATAATCTTTTGACAACCCAACCTAACTAGTAACATAAATACAATAACTAGCTTAATTCTCAAGTGGATTCCAGCTGTTGGAACGACAACTGTTCAAGACTACTTAACCCGTACACTTGCAGTTAGCTAAACAGCTGACAAGTTAATAGCATCGCTGCCGGGGATCTAAGCAATTTAGTTACTATAGTTGTGTGATTAGTTACACTTGGGCATTTTTGTCTTTCCGATACCTGTCACTTGTTCAATGGCTTGTTTTATAGTATTGTTGATTCTGTTAGTATCCTTTGTTAAGTTTGATACTCCTGTGTTTGTTTTACTTTTGTAGGCACTTGGGTGACGCATGCAAGGCAATCTAGAAATTGTTCTTGAAGGAGTGGTCAAAGAATTTTTTTTTTTTTTAAGGGCAACTATCATCTGAAGAGACTGAGGTTGTTCTAGATATACCAGACGGGCAACAACTTGCTTGCAACAACAAACCCCTTATCCTCCATAACCATAACGACAACCAACTCTTGTCAATATGGTGGCGACTCGCACTACAAAAAAATAAACTTTCAACAACAACTTTCAGTGGCAACAAAAAAGTCGCCGCTGAAGGTTATGATTTTTTTTTAAATTTTAAATTGTTTAAAAACTAATTAATTAATATTTTTTTAAAATTTAATACCTTCAATGACAACATTTTCTATTGCCGCTAAAGGTTAAGATTTTTTAAATTTTAAATTATTTAAAAAGTAATGATTTAATTTTTTAAAAAAAAATTAATACTTTTAGCAGCAACATTTTGTGTCACCGCTAAAGGTTATGATTTTTTTAATTTTAAATTATTTAAAAATTAATTATTTAATTTTAAAAAAAATTTAATACTTTCAGCGGCAACATTTTTTGTTGCGACTGAAAGTTAAGATTTTTTTAATTTTAAATTATTTAAAAATTAACTATTTAAATTTTTTAAGAATTTAATATCTTCAGCGGCGATATTTTCTGTTGCCGCTAAAAGTTAGTATTTTTTAATTTTAAATGATTTAAAAATTTTTATTTAATTTTTTAAAAAAATTTAATACCTTAAGTGGCGGCATTTTCTGTCATCGCTGAAGGTTAGAAATTTTAAATTATTTAAATATTGTTTATTTAATACCTTTAGCAGTAATATTTTCTGTCGCCGCTAAATGTACGAATTTTTTTTTTTTTTTAAATTTTATTTGTAAAATTTTTTATCAAAGATAACTTTTTATCTAAAAATAATATTTTTATGAAATAAAAACTATGAAATTAATATTTCTATAATTTTATAAAAATAATAGTTCATTATAATAATATATTACTCAATCAATGATATTCTACATATAAAATTAAAAGTTATCATCCATTTTATTTTTAGTTTATAATAATATTAGATAATGTATATATAGATATATATACAAATAATATATATATCTAAATATGTGTGTGCGTGTGTGTGTGTATAAATGTCTATAATTTATTATATAGTAAAATATTATATATATATATATATATATTTAAATATGTGTTCAAAGTATGCAAAGTTATTGTAGCTCAACTAGCAAAGGATCACGCACACGACCAAGGGATTGAAGGTTCGATTTCTGAAGGAGACAAAACTTTAGATTATCAGGTGGCGACACGTGGCATTGTAAGTTGGCGACATATGGCGTAGGTGATGTGGCATATATGTGACGACACGTGGTGTGCAAGGAATAGTGGTGATGTGGCAGTTATCGATGACATGGCACCGACCAATGATGATGTGGCAGTCGCCAGAGTAAATTATTTATTATTTAATAATTTTGAAATTATTATTTTTTAATAATTTTGAAAATATTTTCAGCATTGACTTTTGTCGTCGCTGAAAGCACCCTTCGGTGACGGAACTTTTAGCGGCAACTCTTTTGTTGCCACTGAAAATCTTTTAACGTTGACTTTTATACTTTCAAGTCGCCGTTAAAAGTCAATTTTTTTGTAGTGTCGAAAAGATGAAAATGACAATGTTACTCCGGATGATTTTCTTGATCAACATGGGCAAACATATCAGTCAAGCATCATGGTACCCAACATCAAAGCAATAAACTTTGAGATGAAGCTAGTCATGATTCAGATGCTAGAGATGAATGGAAAATTTAGTGGAAACAATGATAAGAATCCTTGTGACCATTCAACAAAGTTTATAGAGGTGTGTGAGAACTTCAAACATCACAGGTTTCAAAGGATGCTCTGAGGCTAAGACTTTTCCCCATGCCACTCAACGACAAAGCCAAGGCGTGGTTGAAAATTCTATTTCTATATTGGATGAGTTGCCAACAAAGTTCAAGGTAAGGTATATTCTAAGAGGTAGAAGAGCCACTATAAGAGGTGAATTAATCACTTTCAAGCAATTACCGGGAGAAATGTTCTTTGAGGCATGGAAGCGATTTAAGGACCTATGGAGAAATTGTCCCAACCATGAGCAAAAGAAGTATGTTCTCATGGACGCCTTGTAGAATGGGTTAAATGATTCTACGCTCGATAAGCTAAGTAGCTAGCTCTTCTCAAGGAGGAATAGGAAAAATGAAGGTGAATGGGTTGTATGAGCTGTAAGAGGAGGTTGCATCAAATGATATCCAACAATCTAACAAAAGAAGACACAACTACCGTCGTCAAAATGATGCAAGCTTTAGCCAAGACTTCTGCAAACAGCTATAAGTGATGAATAAGAAGTTCGAGCTGTTAGAAATGAAAATGAATAAAGGACACATCCAAGAAGTGAATGTGGCTCAAGACAACACATGGACATGCGAACACTGTGGTGAAGGGCCCTATATGTCATGCTCATATACTTTGGAGTTAGTGAATTACATGAACAAGGCGCAATGAAACCCTAACAACTTTTACTTCAACAATTATAAAGGGGCATAAGAAACCATCCGAACCTCTCTTGGAGAAGTAACAATTGCTTGAATCTACTTTGGGAACTAAACCAAATTTTCGTTCTGATTTTGTTATGTAGCCAAAAAAAAAAAAAAGACAGTGTTGATCCCTAAGTCATATTTCTCTTATAGTGTCTTAGTGTAAGACCAATTATAATCTCTTATTGCTCTCTTGGTTTGACATTTATCAAGAAAGAGAAGTAGAGCCAGGGTTCCAAAAAGTGAAACAAATCTAGACAACACACTTTGTATGTACGTAGGTAAGTGTTGATTCTTGAAATTTTGGTAGTTGTGTAGTTGACTATTATGACTTTGGTAGAGTTTATTCTTGAAATTTTGTGACTTTGAAGGAAGAAATTTAAGGGGAGGTGCTGTAAAAATTTTCCATGCACAAAGAAAGCATGATTTAGGAGTAAATTATGAATAAAGAAGTGATTAGAGATGAAATATGGTAATATGGTAGTTTATGGAATGTAATCATGAAAGATCATTTTCCTTTTTCCATTTATAATTTCCTTCTGAACAGGGCACTAAAAAGGAGTTGGAAGTTGATAGTTTTAATGCCTCCAATAAGTTTAAAATGAAAAATTGTATGGGACACATACTTGTGAGGAAACAAATTTGAAAGCTTTAGAGATCAAAATGTCATTCATGTCTCAAAAGGCCCTATATTTCGGTTTTGGCTTGGATAATGGGGGAGTTTTCTTTTGATCCATTTGACCTTAAAAATGGAATCTACATGCAATGTTATGGGACAAGCATGATGGATTAAATTTTAAGTTTGTGGAATTGAAATGCAAGGGTTAGGGTTTAAAGAGAATGAGTAAAACTAGTTAAGAAAAGGTAATGGTTTCCATGGTCATAATGAGTTTAGCAACTTATGTATAATGTTTATTAGGGTCATTGGACAATATAGAAGTGAGAATGGGAGCTTGGGCAATGAAGCTCCTAATGTGGAAAGAAAGGAAATTGAAGAAAGCTGGAGGAAGATAGTAAATCTCAAAGGTAGCAAGTTTTACACTACTCTTATATGCTTGGTTGTTGTTTGCATGAATTGATATATTTGTTGATTATGTGATATAATGTATTTATATGTGTGATTATGTTTGAAACATGTTTATACGCCTATGCGTTTTACACGTATTGCATGATAATTTTAAACGTCATTTTTTGATGAAGTTGTTAAGTTGCAACTTGCAAGCATATGTTAGTTACTGAAATTCTTTGAATCTCACCCCAAATAACTAATCATACTAGGTTATGAGCCTACAAAGAAAGAGATATGGCCAAAAGTCAATGATAAGTGAATGTAGTGATTAATTTTTATGGAATTTTTTGCTATAAGTTCTAAAGTGTATATAACAATTCCCATGAGTTATGTAAAATTAAAGATTTGGCCTTGGCATATATACTTTGTATGTAATGATAAATGATAAGTGATTATGTGCTTAAGTATGACATCAAAAGTATGATTTTAATATACATGATCATAATTGTCCAGATTAAGTTGTTTTCAGAGTTTGATTAATGTTTGATTCACTAACAGTCTAACACACATTAAATCATCTTTATTAGTCATGATAATTTTGATAGATGAAGTAGACATATTGGGCTTTCCAACAAGTCCTAAATCAAGTCAATTGGATGATTATAATGAGTTATGAATTTTTAAACTTAAGGAAAATCTGTTAGAAAAGAATATATTGCAAGTTTAGAGAATGAATATACCAAAGTTCAAAAAATTGAGTTGGACACTGAACTAGTTGAGGTAGTGGTTCAAGGGTTAATGGGTCAACTCGGGATCAAATTAGCTTTATTAAAATAATAATATTTAATTGAAACTATTAAAATATAACAATTTTAATAATTTCAGAATATTCATCAGCATAAATTACAATCTTTGTTGGATTTATCCTAATAGGTCCTTGTCTGTCTCAATTCTTGAGCCCTTCTAAAAATAAATATCCACAAGTAGCAAGTTATTATTGCCAAGTTGCATTGCATCCAAATCACTTGCCAATAACAATAAATTATAAGAAAAAGAAATAGGCGGGGAGAGAATGGTAATTTAGGGTGGGGATGTGGGACTTTCACATTTGGCGAACAATAATTGTAAGGAGGGGAGGGATGCTATAGTTGTGGAGATGAGAATTTCTCACTATGCGTGTCGTCCAGGACAGGACAAGATATTTGGTGCATGCCCGCCCTCCCCAATTAATATCCCTTCCCATCCCCTCCACATCAATGAATCAACTCTCCTCCATCCCATTCTCACGCTCTTTCCCATGCGTCTGTCAGTCCTCTTCCCTTGTTTATCCAGGAAAAATCCAAAGTTCCCGAGACCAAAGGCCAACCGAGAAATCTCACCATTCAAATTCATCATTTTGAATCAAAGACCGACCCGGTCCAATAATCCGGTAGACCAAGTCCAACCCGGTTCTAGTACCGGGTTAAACTGGACCAGATCGGTCTAGGGTCAAAAAGTTCAATCTGAATTTTTTTCAGAGTCAAACATTGGGTTGATGCTTAACCCGGTCCAATCCAATCTTTGTGCAGCTCTAATTTTGATGTTCTAAATCATCCCACAAAATTTCAATTCAATCGGACAACATATCACCATTTTGATCAAGGTCACTTTGACTAGATTACTGTAGTAAATTAATGTACATGAATCGTTGTTGATGAAAATTTTAGGCGACTTTGAGAACTCCAATGAATGATTAAGTCATGACAAGCTAAGACCAGTATGTCTGAACCCGACAAAGAGTTTGATCTAGCTTCAATAAAAAAGAATAAAAAGAAATAGCATTATTAGTAAATTTTATAGTATCAATTTAAAGAAATTCAGAAAACTAAATATTGTAACGCAAAGGTCATTATATTTTATCAAGAAAACTAAATATTATTATGAATATTATTGTTTGGATGTCCATATCTTCCATTATCCTGATTATGTATCCCCTTATTATCTCATATAATCTCTAATATTGATTTATCTTAATATTTTAAATTCATGCCTATAAATAGAAGGCACCATATATATATATATATATATATATATATATTATACACTCTTGAGATAATGAATAAGGGTTCTTTCTTCCATTGCTCACTAATTTTCTCTCTCTCATCTTCTTTTTCTTAAATTCATAACACGTTATCAGCACGATACTCTAACCATGACTAAGTTGGACTCTCTAATCATATATGATTTTCTCTGATATTTTAGAATTTGAATTCTCTTTTCAATCTTGGGAAAGATAAATTTCAATTCTTTCAATCATCATCAATATCATTAAGGAGGATTACTATAAAGTCTCATGTAAGATAATTAATATCAAAAAGGTCCTATTAACAACTCAAAGCAGCTAACATTGACAACTCAAGTTACTCTCATTGACAATTTCTTGGGACTTTTCTGATATTAATTATCTTATATGGGACTTTATAATAATTCCCCCTATCACTAATTTCCTATTGTTTACATGAATCTATGGATTGATTTGTAAGCGTACGTGCGTTTTGGTCAAATTTAAATTTAAATAAAAAAGGATCATTATCCTTTTTCTCACATGATATATTTGCATTACAAATCTGGATCTATACATGTATATATGTATATTGTTGCTCTTTTGCAAAACACGTACTCTTCTCTTTTGCAAAACACTCATCCTCTAAATGTTCGATTGTGTGTGTGAGCGCGCGCGGATTTAAGATTTATCAGCCCCTTTCTTCTTGCTATTTTGATCTTGATTTTGATTTGAATCTATGCTTGAATCTGTGAAACATTTGATCTTCACTCTGTGCTTGAATAAGTGGATGTGTGTTTTAGAACCTTTATGATTTTTTAGATATTTGTTCTGTGATTTTGTTCTTCCGGGTTTGGATCTGCGAATATGTGTGTGCGCGTTTTATTTTTTTTCTTTTGCTGAGATCTCCAAGCTTCTGCACCGGTTTCAATGGTTTATCGCTGGAAAGGGGAAAAAAGGTTCCAGCAGCTGCGTGAGAGAGGGTGGAACCGAGTCACACTGGAAACTAGGTCGGATCCTAGGGATCGGACTCAATGAAGAACCCTGTATTTAAAAAAAAAAAAAACCAAAATCTGAAACATTCTGGGTCCAGATTTTCGCCCACGTTTTAGGCCTCTGAAATGAGAAAAATGATACATGTTGGGTCATGCATTTTGGGTCATAAATAAGAAAAATCCTTTCTTTTCAAAAAAAATATATGGAATTGTTTGGAAATCTATTTTGGGCATTTTGGAATTGGGTCGTTAAAGCTCAAAAAGATGAAAAAAAACGTTGGGCCCCTTTTCCAGAAAAGGATTTTTGGGCTGCCAACTCTACTTTTGGGCCTTTTTATTACTAGATTTAATTTTAATTCATATTTTGGATCTGGGTTATCCATATGGGCTCTATTTTTATTTTATTAATGGATATATATTTTAGCCCTAAAAATATTTGAGCCATATTATTTTAATATCCAGAATATATATATATGGAAATAAATATGATTTTCTAATATGCCATTTATTGAAGGTTAATTTCCTTCTTCATCATTTATCAATTATTTGAAATGAAGGAAATTTAATATTTAGCCATTTCATAATCTTAAGGTTTGCAAAAGATTAGGAAAAAAAAGGTTTGCAAAAATTTTATTTGGGTGAAATATACTAAGATAAATTTTTAAACAATATTTGGATATATGAAAGATTGAAAAATTTTAAATTTTCATTACTCTCCAATTCAAGAGTGCATATATGGTTACCCAATGCATTCCGTGAAATTTGTGATGAGCTATTTAATGATTGAATAAATTCTAAAATTTTTCTATTAAGCGTAATTTAGTTGATATGTCATTTGGGCCATTTGTGGAATATTTCATAAAAATATTTTGAGCTAAATAAAGTTATCCTAGCTCTATTTTGTGTCTAAATTGCTTGGTAATTTTATTAATTGCCATAAATTAAGCATTTGATTACATTTTTTGAGCTCATTTGTTGAGTTTAATTGTCCTTTTCACATGCATGATTCATTTAATCAAATTGAAGAATATTTTTACCTAATTGCAGAATTTGTTTTTAAATGATATCCAATTGCTGAAATTATTATATAATTTTGCAATTATGCAATTACTTGATTTCTGTAAACTTGTATTTAAGTTGAAATATGTAGGAATAAATAATTGTATGGGTGTATAGAATAGTGAGAGAATTTAATCTTTTAACTTAAATCAATCGATTAAATTCTCATCAAAGAATATGCAAATCTAGAATTCAACTGCATATGGTTGATATTTGTTTTTAGTATGCAATCTTGGGGAGTAGCCGTAGCTTCTTCTATATTACATACATAAAAGACCCACTTGTTCTTTGGAATGGTTTAAAAAAAGGTATGACCATTAAAGATTGGTTATTCTTCTAAAAGCCCATTATGAATGGATGCATTTGTGTTTGCAAAACTTTAAATTTGTAAGCGAGAATAACTCAGCCATATTTTGTGCATCCAATTTGCTCATGTTTTAGCAATATATGGAGAAAGGGTTTTAATAATGACATTAATTTCTTACCCTCTCGTAGCTAGACAAAACAACAAAATATTGTTAAAAAATCATGAATTGTCCAATAAGCTGGACTTATTCCCAAAAGTGAACATATTGATAACTAAATCTAATAATGATGGTAGTCAAGATAGTAGATGTGGCCACAATCATGAGTTTGAGCATGGTCAGGATAGTAGTGATTTAAATTTCCGCCTGAAGTGGAGAAAAACTAATAATATCTAGAAAAGGGTAAAATGTGGGTATAATAAATAAAAAAAATTGGATATGCATTGAAGGGTCCAAAAAAGCCACTATTATGTTACCTAAATGAACATAATTATGTATTAAAAATGTACTCTATTCTACCAATCTATAAGAAAATTATCAAGTTTCAAGATATCTACAGCAATGGACACCAAATGGAAACATAAGTTATATGACTAGAAGTGATATAACATTGATCTCATATTTTAATATCATTTGGCCATATGCCATATGTTTTTCCTACACTACCATATAGTTAGAAGCTATGTAATTCTTTTTCCTACCTTAGAGTACATCTAGAAGCTATATTCATTTAATTATGGTTATAATCATAGCACTATAACATGTCTGTGTGTGTGTCTTATTCTACTGTTAACCTCATTTATGTTATTGTTGTTTTTATATCTACCTAATTTTACATTTCAAATTCAATCTTTGGTAGAAATTATGTATTATAAAAGATTCCTCCATTTGACTTAGCTTGTACTATACATAAGCATAAATTAATTTAATGTTTGCCATGAGATAGTAAATCATAAGTTTATTGATACAACCAGAAGTTAAGTAACACAAGCCAACAGTTTGACAAGTTAAACTAAAAGTTTATCAATGAATTCAATGTTTGGCATGACTGGTTAGAACATCCCGGTTCAATTATGATGTGAGAAGTGATTGAGAATTCATGTGGACATATCCTACAGTGTAAACAAATACCACGATTTCTCATGTGCTGCATATTTCAAGGGAAAATATATTATTATGCTCTCATAAAGTAAAATACAATGTGAGATTCTTACAATCCTAAGACGGATACAAGAATATGTTTGTGGGACAATAAACCCATATAGGGAATCATTTAGTTACCATATGGTTTTAATTAACGCATCAAATAAATGGTCTGATATTTGTTTATTATCTTCTTGCAACTTGGAGTTTGCACGATTTTTTGCTCAACAAATATGGTTAAGAGCATACTATCCTGATTATTTAATTAAGAAACTACGTCTCGATAGTATTAATGAATTTACTTCACTAGCCTTAATGAGGATTGCATGTCCCTTGAAATTGATGTTGAACATCTTATAATTAATGTTCATACGCAAAATGGAAGTAGAATGATTGATTAAATGGCTACAACCTTTTACATGAGATATAATCTCCCATATTTTGCTTAGGGACTAGCCATTTTGCATGCAGCGCTGTCAATTCACATGAGGCCAACAAATTATTGAAAGTTTTCACGCTTGTAGAGATTTTTTTATCAAGAACCTAATATTTCCTACTTTTGGATGTATAATATATGTGCCTGTAAAATCACCACAACACACCAAAATGGATTCTTAAAGTAGGATGTGAATGTATGCTGGTTATGAATTTCACAACACAATTGCCAGTGTCATTTGATAAATTAATTTTCTAGCATCAGGAGGAGAAAATAAGCAGTTGGGTAAAGAGATTAGTTTGAATGAATTATCATTAGCTCTGTTTGATTCTCATAAATGTGCACAAAAAATTCAAAAGATAATTCATTCAAAGAGTTTAACTATCCAAATGCCCGAAGCATTTACTGACAGAAAGAGTGATAAAGTCATATATCCCAGTTGCTAATGCTCCTATATATATATGAATCAATGTCCCAAAAGAACAATCTATTATAAATGAATTTAAAGCATATTTGAAACGTGAAAGGCCCATCGGTCCTAAAGATAGAAATCCTCGAGTAAGAAAAGGAGCCAAGAATGTTGATGATAAAGTCGAAGTTGATCAAAGAAACTTTATTGCTCCAGAAGAGCTAACTCCTGAAAAGTTATTTTCTCTAGAAGAGAATATTGTAGTCCCAGAAGAGACTAAGGTACCTGATATATTTAAAAAGAAACGAGATCTTAATAAATTACATCATGAATGAGATCCAATGGGATCAAAATAAAGTCAACGTTGATTATATCTTTACTTATAAAATAGTATATGATGTAATAAATGATGATGAGGATCATGAGTCAATATCCATTTTTGAGTGTCAATAAAGAAAAGATTGGCCATATGGATGGAAGCCATTAATGCAAAATTAATGTCATTGAAAAAACGAAAAAATTTTGGACCTGCAGTCCTTGCACCTAAATATGTAAAGGCAGTTGGATACAAATGGGTATTTGTATGAAAGAGAGATGGAAAAGTCAAAATGATAAAATATATGGCACGTCTTATAATCTAATGCTTTACACAAAGACCTGATATATGTTGAGAAGAATGCATCTGCCAGTAGTGGATATAATTACTTTTTGTTAATTGATTAGCCCAGCAGTAAATGAAGAACTTGACTTGCACCTCATAGATGTCATGACTACAAATTCATATGGCACACTTGATAGTGACATTTATATGAAAGTCTCTAAAGGACTTAACATGCTAGAAGCATCAAATGCAAGTTCTGGAGAACATTATTAAATTTAGTTAGACAAATCTTTGTATGGCTTGAAACAATGAATGTGCATCTTTATAAAAATATATGAAAGTTTGCCATAATTTTTGTCTATGCTGATGATATCAACATCATTGAAACTTCTGACGAGTTACAAAAGGAAAATGATTATATATAGAGATTTTTAAAATAAATGTCGTATAATGGTTTTCCCTAGATATGTCACCTCCATTATGCAACCCAAATGGTTGTGAGATCTCTGCAAGTTGATAAAAACTCTTATGGACTTCGAGAAATTAATGAAGAAAGGGATGAAGAATTACTTGGTCATGAAGTACCACACTTAAGTGCTATTACGGCACTAATGTATCTTGTTAATCTCACACGCCCCATCATATATTTTATTGTTAATTTATTAGTAAGATATGGTTCTTCAACATCACAAATATAGTAGAATAGAGTGAAACATATTCTTCGTTATTTCAGAGGCACTGTGGATATGAGGTTATTATACTTAGATATATCTAAGCATGAACTAATCATTTATGTGATTGCTGCTTATTACACTTTTTTACATGTGTAGGTATAGTTATTGAACTTTAAAGAGGAGCTAAAATTATTATTTAGAAAATCCGTTTTAGTGAAAATCTAGCATATTTGTTCACTAAGTCACTTCATGCTATAAACATTTGATTTCGTAAACTCAGAGATATTGAGTGATGTTATCAAGAAGGGGAGTCGATACATGCTGTACTTTTCTCCTCTTATATAGATTTTGTTACATTGGGTATTCTTAGAAAGGTTTTTAATGAGGCAGCATTGGAAATTGTATCAATAAATTATGAACTCTTTTTTCTTCTACTAGGTTTTTGTCATATTGGGTTTTTCTTAGTTGGAATTTTTTTAATGAGGCACAGTTAAGTAATGGACATCTAGTGAGGAGTGTTATGAATAATATTGTGTGGATGTCCATATCTCCCATTATTCTCAATTATGCATCCTCTTATTATCTCTTGCAATATCTGATATTGATCTATCTTGTTGCTTTAAATTCATGTCTATAAATATAAGGCACCACTTATGTATTATACACTTTTGAAATAATAAATAAGGGTTCTCTCTTCCATTGCTCTCTGATTTTCTCTCTCTCATCTTCTTTCTCTTAAATTCATAACAGAAATAGTATTATTAGTAAATTTTATAGTATCAACTTAAAGAAATTTAGAAAACTAAATATTGTAAGGCAAAGGTCATTATATTTTATTAAAAGTTAGAACCAAATAGTTAAAATAATTATATATGAATTGAAATGAACATCTCTATAAAAAGGGCCTATACATCTCATTCTAATGTCTGTTTAGATTAACAGACGTGAAAGTCACGTTGGTTTATAAAAATGGACTTGAGATCCCTTCTTCTTGAGTCCATTTTGCCTACTAATGGGAGTAAGAAATCCTACTTCTCCTCATTTACTCTCCTTTTAATTTATTATTCTAAATTTCTATTCCATATCATTGAATCTCATTTAATTGTTCATTTAATTTAATTAGATAATTTGAAATGGTTTGATATGGCATTCGAAGGGGAAAACGCTAATCTGACCAGGTAAAAAATAATAATCTGACACCTTAAAAATTTAAAAAAAGTCATAAAAATATTAAAACTAAATTATACAAAGCTTAAACTCAATATCACATATACATAGCCTCCCTTATCTTTTTTTTTTTATAACCTCCCTGACCTTTATGGAGTTATATGAAGCTAAACTCCTTAACCTCTTAGACATGCATGTGTAGATAAATAGTGAACAAAGCGCTATTAGTATGAGAGTTATCAATATAAATGCAAAAGTTTAGGAAGGTTTATTGTATAATTTTAAAGGTTAGTGAAATTATTTATATATGAAATACGCTGTTTTTTCTCTCTTTCCTTCCTTTTCTTCTTCTTCTTCTTTTTGGAATAAAATGCTCCCAGTAATTCAGATTGAACCAAATGCTGGATAATCGGATTTTTCCCCATTTTCACTATTACGCTGATCTTTGACCAGTTTACTTCTAGACCGATTCGCTTTATGCATCTGAATTGGACAACAGACCAATCAATAATTAATTCTAGGATTGATTGGTTAAATAGGTCATTTCCGACAATATTGATAATAATACAAGACTTTAAGAATAATTAAATAGAAGTTTTACAATTGAAGTAGCAATTAAATTTCGGTAAATTACTCGATTTTCATATTAAATAATGAAAAGCTAGAAGTACAAGCCCATGTGAATTATATAGCATTGATTTTCTGATTACTTGGATGGGGGACACACACTAAACATACTACAAAGTGAAATTGATGCAGGGCAGGGCGGGAAAGGGGAAGAGAGAAGAGAGAGAATAAAGAAGAACAAGAAGAGAGAAAGAAGAGAGATATATATATATATAGAGACTAGAGAGGAAGAAGGACAGCAAAAAAGAGGGAGATCATATGAATAGAAGGAGAAGAGAACTCAGAGAAGAAGAAAACACAATATTCTACAAATCATAAGATGTACAAAGCAAATGAATTAATGTGTTATTTATAAGTATCGATGTCACACCCCTTTTTAACTAGTTTGCTAGAATGGATTTTTCAAAAAATTTTAAACTTTTAAAATAATTTTTATATAAAGTTGTTATTTCCAATTTAATCCAATAAGCCATGTTTAATCCTGGGATCTATGCATTATGGGCCAACCACACTTTTGCCATGCAATTACCTTTTGTCTCATATCATTATCTACATAATTTGTACAATTATATATACATACATATCACTAAAACCATAAAGGCTTATATACAAACAAATTCTTAACTATTGATTTAAAACCAGAATGTTTATGAAAAAAGGGGAGGGGTTTCTTCCATCCTCTATACTTTCCTTGTCACCAATTCCTTATCTCTTGAACTACCCACCTTCGCTATATTTTGTGGAAAGGGAGGGTGAGATTTGAAAATCTCCGTAAAGACCACAACTTATTAAATAGTCATATATATAATTCACAATTATGTAAAAACAAGCCACATGTTCTACAGCATTTATACAGCAATAAATGACAACATGAGGATTCTCCCTCAACATCTTTGCATTCATACGGCAATAATTTATGACCCAAGGTTCTACCTCATTAGCTGTGCAACATACGGCAATATTTTACGGCCTAAGGTTCTACCTCATCAGCTGTGCAACATACGGCAATATTTTACGGCCCGAGGTTCTACCTCATTAGCTGTGCAACATACAACAATATTTTACAGCCTGAGGTTCTACCTCATCAGCTGTGCAAACATACAGCAATGATATACGGCCTAAGGTTTTACCTGACCAGTTATGCAACATATGATAATATAGTTTGGCCCGAGGTTCTACCTCATTAGATGTGCAAACATATGGCAATAATATACGACACGAGGTTCTACCTCAACAGCTGTGCACATCACATACGGCAAATCACAAGCTCATGGACAAATGTCAATGTGCATAACACCCCTTCACGAGTGGTCTAGGGAAACTATTACGTAGGACTTTATCCTAGCACATACAACAAATATGGTACAAACAAGCATGCAGAATTAAATACATAAAAATAAGATAAAAAGGGTTTTTACCTGTCTTTCTTCGTTTTCCGTTACCTCCTTTGGTAATGCCTCATCCAGGCCTCCTTAGGGTGCTCATGCAAATGTCGAATCCTAAAGAGAAATGCACACGTATAATGTTAATTATACGTCTATCGAGTCTTATTTAACTCCTTCTTCTCTCATAACCCCATTTTTACCCATTTACATTATTTCTTAACCACTTGGCTAACTTAACCAAACTACGGCAATAATTAACTTAAATCTTCCACAGTTATTTAGCATAGGGTTTTTCATCATTTGAAGATATCTAAACTCTACAGAGAGAGATAATCAATCTTATCATAATATTTACCATTAAAATGTGAAACCACATTCTTAACCAATGTCTTTGAATAAAATTTTCTTGTCTTAATTAACAGCCTCAAGACCTTAATCCAATAATAAATCCTCAATTCCAATTAATAGAGCTCGTTAGCGCGCGCACAGGAGTAGAACCAGCACTTGCAATCACTAGACACCATAAGGTTGTTCTCATTTTCATTACCAATGCATCAATAAATATATATATTTAGCTTATGGCCCTTTCCAATCTCCAGGATACTTACATATGTATTTATACATATACACATTCAAGGTCCCACTCTCTCTCTCTCACACACACACACACACACACACACACACACACACACACACACACACATATTTCCTTCGGTTAATATGAGCTTCTCGAGATACTCAGCTTTTAATTAAAACAGATATATTTTTCTCTTAATCAACGATCGTGCCTTTAATCCAACAAACTCAGCAGCAAAATTCCCAATATACATAAACAAAAATCAAAGGAATCGAAGCCCATTTTCTAAAAATCAGCTCCTCTGTTTTCAATTTAACACTGCCAGTACAACACACGGCCATGCAATAGTGTTAGGATAGGATTTGACCAAGAGGGAGGGTGAATTGGTCTAAATAAATTTTTCGCAAACTTTGAAAATAAAACAAAGAGAGAAGAATAATGAACACGGAGATTTATCTTGGTTCGGTCCACTTGACCTACATCCAGTCCTTAAAATCCTCTGAGCTTTTCAAATCCACTAATCAATGAATATTACAACAATAATGAAGGAAGACTCTCCCCCTTCCTAACTCAATTCAACCCACTGACACTTTTTTACTCGTGTCTCTTTCACTCAAGATTCTCTAATCTTGAGTTACTCTCACAGAATCAATGTTTGAATAAGAATATTCTCCTTTCTGAGAATTAAATGATGAACACTGAAGTATTTATGATCGTGAGAATGAAAATAGAGGAGGTAGATGAAAAACAATAAATGAATATTCTAGTAGTTGTGCTCTCTACTTTCTAAACTTGACTGCTTCTTCTTTTATAGTTGAGAAGTATTAATTATCCATTAGAAACATTTTTGTTTCTGTTACTCTCATCATCTTTGTTCAGCTTCTCACATTAAATGCTTCTGACATGAGATATGGTCGTCTCTGTGATTATGTTCATTGAATCCTTTTCCGGTGAGGCAATCAGACGTTCCATACTCTATTAATCATTAAAATAAATAAGCATTTATAAGAGCAGATAAGATTCAAATACATGAAGCATAAAGAAGGAAAAATTTGAGAATAACGAAAAGCTCTAACACTCTAAATCACTATCAGTAAAAGAGTACTCGAGTGATAAATAACAAAACTCAAGTGTTCGTGAGAAATAACAGTGAAGAATTCAGAACACTTTTGTTACTGCTCAAGTTTTAAAGATAAATCATGAAAGTTTTCTCATTACTTGAGTGATTATAAAGAAACTCGAGTATTTGTAAGTTAATTTGAGATAACACTTTCAATGCTCATCGAGTTCTAACAAAAGTTTTATCAATACTTGAGTTTAGACAATAAAACTTGAGTTTAATTGTGTTTCAATCAAACAGAACTTTACAAGTTCTTTGATACTCGAGTTTTATACTCTATTACTTCAAGTTTTAACTATTTGAAAACAACACTTTCATTGCTCATCGAGTTTCATTTGAAGTATTCAACCTGAAAGCAAAGTTTAGGCTCAATACTCAAGTTATGTCTCATAAAACTCGAGTATTAGCAACACTTTTGTTGAAACTTCAAGTTTCGAAAGAAGTACTGAAGGTCCAAAAGATTTTCCACCTCGAATCTCGAGTTTTGTCTCACAAAACTCGAGTTGTATCAAATCTTTTACTTAAACTTCAAGTTTTCAAAGAAGTGTTGTGGTTCAAAGAGTTTTGAGAGCTCGATACTCGAGTTCTGTATGTCATAACTCGAGTTTTAAGAACACTTCTACTAAAACTTGAGTTCCATTGAAAATATTGGTTTTCTGAAACATATTTTAGTCCTTAAAACTCGAGTATTGTCACTCAATACTCAAGTGTTGTCAACAATTTCACTAAAACTTGAGTTCTACTGAAAGTATTGGATTTCTGAAACTTGTTTCAACACTCGATACTCGAGTATTGACCCTCAGGACTTGAGTTTTGACAACACTTCCACCAAAACTTGAGTTCCCTTGAGAGTGTTGAGTTTTGAAAGCATATTTTACACAATGGTACTTGAGTATTGACCCTTATAACTCGAGTATTCTTGACACTTTCACTAAAACTCGAAAATCACCTAAAGTGTTTGTGAAAACATTGAATTTTATCATAAGTTCAAAAACATAATTGTCATCATCAAAACATTATCTCAACAAATAGCTCGGGTTGACCAAAAATAAAAAGGAAAATCAATGTGCATACTCTTATTCAATGTCTCATGAACTCAAGCTTTATTTTCTTCTTCTGACACTAAAACCCAGCTTAGAAAATTGAAGCTTTGTTTTCATATTTTTCAGAACCCAGAGAGGAGATGACATGCACACTTGAAACACAACTCAACATTAAGCATTCATCATTATTAAAGCATGAAACCATACCTCAGATACCAGCTCCCTCAAAAAAATAGGGAACCCGACACGGTGAAACAAAACCCATTTCCATAAACTCAATAACCCGAAGAAAAACATCACATGCAATCTTGTTTTAGCTTGAGGAAGTTCCAATATAGACATGCCTTAAGTCAACAGGTGAGATCACTCCATTTTACCTTTGATTTCTCAACTGTTAAGAAGCTAAAAACCCATCCCCAAATCATAAACTAGAGATGTAAATAGAAGAGCAAAGCTTACCGGAGTCAGAAACTGTAGTTGCATGGGTTTTCTGGCCTCTTCTCCAAGATTTCCTCACCTCCAATGGTAAGCTCTCACTACTGTCTCTTGCTCTCATCGTTTCTCTGTTCTCGATCACTAGCTGATGGAGAATGAATAAATGAAAGCAAGGAGCTGAAGGCAGGGAGGAAAAGCTAAGGGCATGAGCTGTGGGTTTAAAATCTTAGCCATGTGTGTGGCATGCTGGAATCGTTGAGACACGTTTTCCTTTTTCTTTTCTTTTTTTTAATTGCAGTAAGATATTCCAGCAAATACCTTTTTACCCAAATTTGACCCTTAATAAGTATATAACTCTTCTAATATATATTTGTGAGAAATTTATTTATTCTTTAAATACTTATGGCTCAAAATTTATTCATGTTTGTCCAAACTTTGGTAATTGACTTCTCAAAGTCTCAATTACACTTTATAGCACATTGGTCAAATTTTGGGATGTTTCAATCGACCTAACCTTAGAAATTAATAACACAATATTTTAGAAACCTAAAATTAAATGAAATCACAATTACTGATAAAAGATGACAATCAATCAATATTAAAACCCAAATATATTCCTAATAATAATAAATATCTAAGATAATGAAAACCATAATAAGTCATTATTTCATTTTCCATCAGAAAGACAAAATGTTAAACAACGACTCAAGTCATCTCTTTGCTATCTATCTCTTAAAATCTTCTGCCCCATATACCTGTACAATGAGAAAAACAAAGTCATGCAAAAATTTAGTCAATAAATTTTAGATGACGTTCCTTAGTTTATAGCCAATTTTTCAATGATGAAAAATATTTTTGGAAAACCTAATTAGATTATTCTTCACTATGATGAAAATAAGAAAGAAAGAAACTCATCCTAGGACGTTTTGATCAATTAAACTTCCTCCTAGATTTACAAGTCAATGAATATAATTATTAATAATTTACTATATACCTTCCGAGCATCATTGAAGTAGCTTGAGGATTGGTCCCAGGTGAGCTAAAAAAGGTTGAACCATCAACAACTCTCAAAGAATCCACACCCATAACCTTATAATCACGATCCACAACCTTATCAACTCGACAACCTCCATGGTAATGCCATATTGTGGTGACAGTGTCTCTACAAAACTGTTCCAAAGGGGAAGCAACACTTGCATGTATGGACCTCAAGTTCACTGGTAGGATCAAGGCCAAGTCAATAAGGGCTTGCGATGACACTTTATTATATCGGAATCTTGAGAAAGCCCAGATTGTCATTTGGATCTTTGGTATGGAGCTCAAAATGAACTTTTAAGAGAGGCAGCATGACCTTTTCTGCTATGATTCCTTCTTTAAGAATATTTAGATTGGTCAGAGATCCAAAAGTTTTCTTCAACATACTCACATTTGCTTGAGGCAAATGCATGGAGGGTTGGCCCATCTTCAAATAAGAAACAAGTTAGTTTATCATTAAGACATGATTGTAAGCAGTGTGATTTTATGCTAATCACAAGTCAAGTTTACTTGTTATATTATGCTGAGCTATTTCAAAATATATCAATACACTTAAAAGATGCATGCATGTGATATTAGTTAGCTAGGGTTTTGTAATTATTTAAAGTCTTAACAAGTTCTCAACTTAAAATTACAACTAGAAAACCTAATTCCTTGAACAATAACAATGCACAATTGTGGTTAGCACATAGCAGCAATATTATTGAAAATCCTTCCAAAAATTTGTTTAGTGTGTTAATTTAAATTAAACTTGTAGTTAGGCTTGTCTAATCAGTAAACAAATTTCAGATTGTTGCTGTATTGTCTATATGTTGACATCAATGTTTATGTACATAGAATTGATACTATAAAATGAAAACAAAAAAAAAAGAGATATTACATGTACATATGATAAAGACTTATTAATGGTTGGGATTTGGATTGCATAGATGATCAAAGGTAAAACCATTATAAGGCAACACCCCCCCTTTCCTTCAACCTATCTCTCATCACCAACTGCCATTGCCTCACCGTCACCTCAAATGCCAACACCTGCTCCCCCCACTCATATGACTCCTTCACTTGCCCCTCCTCCCAACCTGTTTCCCTCACAAATCCTATCTCGACCCATGAGTAAAACTCGGCATTTATTATCAACCCGCTACCTAGCACCAGTGCTTGGGCGTTGAGAACACTGTTAGTCAAAATGAACTATTGGGTGAAGGAAGATGGGGTGGTGTATATGAGGGAATTAAGGAAATTTTTTAGGTTAACTATGTCTGGATGGGTGTAGGATGAGCCTCCTTGTTCAAGGACTACAACAGTGTCTCCTTGTGATAGTGTTGCTATAACACATATCTTAGTTTATTTCATTTTATGTTAGAAACTAATTATGAACCACTTTAAGGCTTTCCAATGCTCAGAATTTGTTAACCAAGTAAAATTTTAAAGCTTTGTAAAAGTTACTATTCTCTTGGTAAATTTCAGATTTTTTGGCCAACTTTGAAAATGAATAACTAATTCTAGAAAAATAGAAATTGAGTATTAAAATCTCTAAATGAAGTTTATCAAGTTACCTACATGATAAAAATATCAATTTGTCAAATTTCTTGACCAATTAATGCAGAACAATCCGTGAAAAATAAAAACTGATCATTTGGTCATTTTTTCATATTTTTCTTCTAACTTTGGACAATCATAACTTTCTGCACAAAGCTTCAAATCAAGCACACTTTGGCTCATTTTAAAGCTTGTCATGTGAACTATTTATTTGGAAAATATAAAGTCATTTGAACTTGGTTTGCATAGATTCTTCACTGCCTCAACTTAGAGACCCATAATAAGGGTGTTGGACCCTCTTTCCTCTTTTTAACATGCTTGATTCTTTTCTCTCTCTCTCTCTCTATATATATATATATCATGACATAATGAATTAGCATGCTTTACATGTCTACACAGCACATATCATATATTTGGCTTTGTAGGGGGTTTAACATACATTTATCCAAAACTTACCATAATTTCATAATCATACATATGCACCCTTTTTTTTCAAAATGGAAGCTACCCACCTTAGCCTTCAATCTCTTTACTTGCACTTCTTAGACTTGACCTAAAAGGGTATGTTTTTGGGAGAATGAGATTCATAGAATCTCAATAGCAAATAACTCTAACGATCACATCAACAAGCATAATTATTATGATGCAACAATAACAAGCCATGATATTTAGACATGCATTACTAATCTTAAGTGTCATAAATTCACACTTTGTCAAGCATCAAGAAAGAACTTGCATGTTCATACATCACTTAACGTAACATTAACATGGTAATTACACAATCAACAATTAATGGCAATGTAAATGTAAAAGTTAGAGAATTTGTTACCTTATTTGCTTAACTTTCTTTGATATTTAATGGCACTTTGAAACTTTCCTCTTGCTCTTGAGAGACTCCCCTTTTACAACTTAGACTCCTACACATAATATAATACATTTGGCATTAAAAATGAACCATACCCAATGCATTAACACATTCAAAATCTCACTAAAACTTCTCTTGAACTTTAAAGGTTCAAAAACCCTTAATTTTGCCAAACATTATTCCAATGCTTCCAAAATTATTTTCTCACTTATACCCTACAAAATTTTTCCTTCCAAATCCATTGGAAGCATTAAAAATAGTAAAATCACACTCCTTCATGGAAAATCCCTGCAGGCCGAAATGTGACAGAAAAATTGCAAACATGTAATTTTTCAACTTCTACCTTCATATACTTGCATAATCACCTTCCTAAAACCATTTTCTCATGATTATTTAACATCAAAATATCTCTTTCCATGCAGACCAATTTCTTGCAACACCTCATGAACAGTAACTTTATACTAAAAATTCCATACAAGTTCAATAAACTCAAATAAACTACTAATATGTTCCAAATCATGCATAGAGTTGATTTATAACCTTTTTTTTTCATCTAAATTCCACTCCTCTTAATTTTCTCTCTCAAGAACCCAAACTTTCAGCAACAAAAGTACACCATAAATCACAAAACTAAATTCATAGAATTTAAGAGGGGAGCTTAGAAACATGAAATAGAGAAGATTTGATGGATGGAAGATCACCTACCTTGATTTTTGACTTGAAATCACTATCTTCTTGCTCTTCCTTTGCTCCACACCTTCTCTCCCCCCCTATGGGCTGCACAAAATATGGCCTTCAAGAAGGCTCTTGAAGTGACTAGAATACTCTTTAAAAATGTGCACATAAGTGTTCTTAATGTGAGATATGATTGGACTGATAAAATAATTTCTCTGAGATAATCTACCACATGGTTAAAATATCTTTTCTACTTGTCATCTTTGTATGAAAAAATGACATGTGGCAAAATTTCAGTCCTCACAATCTGCTTTATGCAGATAAAGTTACTTTAGTTGTTCATAAAGTTACTTTATCGGGCCAAAATTACTTTTTGGGAATTCCCTGCTCACTTGACCGGTGTAGGATCATTGAAAATTTCCAAAATTTATATGATACTTCCATGATTTTTCTTTTCTCATTCTACTTCCTGAATTATCTTTAATTAATTTTTGAAGAAAACCCAATTTTAAGGTTTTTTCGAGCCTTTTTCTTTTTGTTCAAGGAAACTGTCTCTGACTTTTTCTTGGAAATGATTTTATAAATTACTATAATTTACAAGCTATTTTCCCCTCTTCTAAAATCAGATACCTGAGGCCTTTGGATTTTTTAAATAATTATATTTAATTAATCATTTATTAAATATCTAAATATTGAATAACTTTTAAAATTCTTGTAAAGGTTATTTTTGTCATTCTAATCTGAAACAAACCTCATTTACTGATCAATTAAATTTTTTACTATATTTTGGGACTCTGTAAAATTCTCTAATATTTTGGTCAAACTTTGACCAAAATGCCCTTTTACTTTTCCTTAATTACCAAAAAGCCCTTTAATTTCATAAATGGTCATTTAGTCTCTCGAATTTTCAAATTTCCACTTATGTAACGGCACGGCTTCACCCCACTGGGTCCCTGACAGTGCCGGACTACCTCACCCCACCTCCCTGAGGTCTTTTGGCAGCCAGGTTATAACCTCTCCCCTAGAGGTTTCACAACTCGCCTCCTCAGGGATCGAAGCCACTACTTGGGGGTAAGTAGCGCCTCAATGCATCCCTGGTAGCCACTTGACCAAATGGCCAAGTGGTTACCAGGGATGCATTGAGGCTTTACTTACCCCCAGGTAGTGGCTTCGATCCCTGGGGAGGCGAGTTGTGAAACCTCTAGGGGAGAGGTTATAACCTGGCTGCCAAAAGACCTCAGGGAGTAGTCCCTTTTCAAAATGACACTTAGGTCCTTGAATTTTTAAAATCACACTTTATTCCTTTACTTTTTCAAAATAACTATTTTGCCCTTACTTATTTTACATTTGGCATAATGACATTTTTACTATTTCTTTCCTTTCTTTTCATCCTCTAGGCCTTAACTAACTTTTAGCTACTTGTTTAACCTTTATATCGAGTTACCGAAAATCTAGATATTACAATTGCTACTATGGGACACCCATATGATCCTCCTCCGACAACTAAGCAGTTATATTTTGACATTTCTAGTGCTAACTTTGCTTGTTTGATGAACGTCGATTATGGGGCTGCAGAAATCACACAGAGTGAAAGAAAGAGGTTTTTCAAATTAAATGACTGGTGAGCGGGTGAATATAAATATTGATATATGAGTAAACATCATCATGTTGGAAAATGTACTTTCAATTGGTATTATATTAGAATACCACTAAATAACATCGATTGTGCTATGATTGTATAAAAAGATGGGAAAATTAATTTTTTTGTCCTCTACCTAATTCTGTTGTAACTCGATGCTTAAACTTTGATTAGGTGTAGCTAAATTCTTATTATAGTTTTGACTTAGTTGAGATTCGATTTTTTTCAACTTTAACTTACTACAACTTAGTGTTTATAGGCTTAACCATTCAAAACTTTAGTCACTAAGCTTCGTGAACTATATAATTATATTTTCTAAAATATAAGTATTAATATTTTAAAATATTTTAAATGGTTAAACTATAAGATTTAAGTTGCATCAGGTTAAAGTTTAAGAATTAAGTTACAACTAAATTAAAATTATTGAGACCTAGTTGCCAAGATAAATTTAAGGAGTGAATTACAATTGAATCAAAATTGAAGATTAATTTTCCATAAAATTGTAATTTCAAAATCATTAGTTTTAACCAAGGAACCTTAGGGGTGAGAACTCAATTTACACTCAGTGTTCGAAACTCATCGTAAACTTGTATGAGTTTTCAAGACATTGTAATTTTTTTTTCTCAGTTTTTTTTAGCCAAATGAACTTACAGATTGAATAAAACCCACATAACACGAATAGCAGTCCAAATATAACAGAAATAAGCAAAGAGATGACATGTGTTTATTTATAGTTCAGAAAAAAGAAGAAGACTCAATACAGATATATAATTCAAACAACAAATGAAAGGAATGTACCTTTTGGGAGAATAAATATATATACATATATATATATATCTGAATAAACTTCAGCAATCTTGTTCAAAATAGACAGACGTACCTATTCGGGAGTAAGGGAAGGCATTAAAGAACAAGAGGCTTCTCGCAATAAATGACCAGATAATTTGCAGAAACCTCCAAACCATTTCTGGTTTGTATTCTCTTCTGAAAGGTGAGGATATCTATATATGTGTATATATAAAATATAATTTCCTTCACAGAAACAAAGCTTAATTTGGAATGCTTTTATGGTATATGAAATAGCCAGCGTACTTCGAGATTAATGTTTCACCAACTTTTGCAATATCAGTTGCAAGAGAGCATGGTATATTTTAAATATTTTCTGGATTAATAAATGCCGAGTTCAGGATCTTCTTTTCTAACGGTTATTTTCTGGAGAAAAATGCAGTTGACGTGTTAAAAATGAGGAGATTTTTTTTAAAAAAATATGAACTAATAAATTGAATTTAAATAATTAATCCAAATTCCACAGTAAAAATAAGCATGGCTGATTGAAATAGCACAGGGTCTAATTAGATTTAAATTTAAAAGAAATTGTTAAAGGACTAAATGACATTGAAGAAATGCAAATTTGGTCAATATTAGAGAAGGACGGATATTAAAAAAAAAGTGAATTGATGAAATTGTCTTAACATAAATCGGTAATATAGCTTAATTGTGAGCTACAAAGATTATGCAATTAACAATATGCTTTTAATTATTATTATTTTTAATTTTTACAACTGAAATTTACTCTCTCAATTTTCACCCAAAAATTTTAGGTTAAAATACATAAAATTCTAATAAACTTTGAGTCAATTGCACATTCCTGACCTTTAAAAGTTTAAATTAAGAACTTTAATATTTTATATT
This sequence comes from Vachellia collinsii, assembly GCA_006871305.1. Classification (NCBI taxonomy): domain Eukaryota; kingdom Viridiplantae; phylum Streptophyta; class Magnoliopsida; order Fabales; family Fabaceae; genus Vachellia; species Vachellia collinsii. Next base: position 529 of record QFDD01000328.1, on the reverse strand, counting down.
TTGATTATCAATTCATATACCGTTAATATCAAGGGAAATCTCTTGATATAGCAGTAGCTGCACTGAAGGATTCAGTGGATTCTCTCCAGGCATCAGTGGGTTCCAGGCTCTCCTCTCTGGAAGGAAGGATGACTTCCATTGAGGACTTTATCAGAGGCTTTAAGGCCTCCACTTCTGAGACAGCAGTATCTGAGCCTTCTGCTTCTCCTGAGCATGTTCCTGGCTCCCCAGTGGTTGATCCTGCCTCTGTGCCTTCTCCTGAGTCTCCAGTTGCTGCTCCAGTGCCTGAGTCTGAGCCTGCCCCTGCATCTCCTGTTGTTACTCCTACTCCTGACCCAGAGCCTATCCCAGTCACTCCAGTTTCCTCACCTCCTGCTCCTGCACCTGCTCCAGACTCTTCTCCTATGCTTCTACTTGAGTATCATCCATCAGCAGAGACTGAGCAGCCTCCTGCAGCTTCTGAACCTCCTCCCTCTGAGCCTACTCCATCTGAGCCACCTATCTCTCTTGCACCCCTTACCACCATTTT
>QFDD01000327.1:0-40885 GCA_006871305.1 Vachellia collinsii | reverse complement strand
TTTAGATAATTAAAATTTATATAAAATAATTGATATTTTAATATTTCATAAATAACAAAAAATTTATGTTAAATTTATTTATAAGTTTTAAAAATAGATATTTTAAAGTTAGAGATTGAACTGACATCTTTATCGGTATCTATCTTTAAAAAATCGTAAAAAAGTTTAAAAAATAACTTTTTTTACGTAAAATCGAACTAATGGAAAAAAATAGTTTGGAAGTACCCAAACGTCACATCTCATTTTCTTGACTCCAAACTTCATTTTTTTTCATGGATCAATCGATGGAAAAGAACAGAAAAGGACAAAAACGCTGGGGCAAGAGCCCATGGACAGCCCCTCACGCTAGGCGGTAGGGCCCCCATTTCTGTCACATCGGTCGACTTGTTAGTCTGAAAGGAATTCATTTCAAGGAAGGAGAAGGACAACAAAACCACACTCAAATATGCTTTTTTGATTGGTATGATTATTCTAATATTATACTTGAGACCTGACCCTGCTATGAATGCTATGTAGGGCTTGTTTGGGAAGTAACAAAACCTAGGTTTCAAACCTTGGTTTCACAGAATCCGAGGTTAGTATGTGAGAGAGTTTTATCTCGGCTTGCGTGAAAGTGATTTTGGGAAGTGTTTCCCAAACAATCTTGTAAAAACCCCGGAGGGGGGATGGAAAGGGAAGAGAGAGAAAGGGAAGCTGTAGGAAAAATGATTGTTAGTGTTTTTTAATTTTTTTTGAGAAAAAAATGATTATCATTTAATCAATCAATTTTCAACATGTAGTTTATAAAATAATAAAATAACAATAATTTAAATCTAAATCTAAATTATAGATAAGATCCTAGTCCTAAGATACTTATAGGATATCCTATTGTATTGTATTGAGATATCCTAGATATTAAAATATAAATAAATAATTCTAATGAATAAATATCTTTATTTAATATATCAAGATATCAGCAGATTTACTTATAATCATCTTCTTCATCATTTTTATAGAATCATATCTCTACCCTTTAGATTAAATAATAGATAATTCAAATTTAATATTTTATAAAATTCTTATTATAATGATTTATAAGTTAAGAATTTTATTATGTTGTATATATTGCAATCATAAATCATGTAGATTATATTTTAATAGTTTAAATTTATTTATTTATATTTATAATACTAATTTTCTAAAATATTAAATCTGACTCATCCATTTGTTTTGATTTAAACGTGAGAATGTGATTATGAGGAAATACTGATGAAAATGATTCTAAATGAAGCCAAACCCTTATATATCCTAATTAAACCCAGGATATTTCAATTAAACCTCAATCATCTCTTATTCCATTTCCCACCACATACTGCAGCATGCTATCGCAATTTTTCATTTTACTTCAATAGATGTAAGAAATTATTGGATGCGAGGTGGTGCGTACATGAGGATGTCACATGTGCTTAGAGAAGGAAATCAATGAGCGGCTTGTTGACTTGTGGGTTGGAGCTACCTTCAATTCAATGGGATCGTCTAGCTGGTTTAGAAAACGCACTAGGGTTTGTGTAATCTGTTGCATATATAGGGATTTAATGGGCAATGGTTACCATGTTTTGCTTCTTAGTTAATTCTAGTTCAGCTGAGGCTATGTTGTATGCACCAAAAAAGAAAAACTCTTTTCACCATAGTCAGTAATCAGTGCTAATCACTGGAGCTCTAGCAATGGATCAACATGAGTGGCTTGCGAATGAGTAATAATTTTACTTTAAGAAATACCAACTTCAATTAAGGTTTATTTGTATAACCGTTAAAAAATCACATTTACTTAAGTTGAGATAAAATCGATCTAACATATTTATTTCATAACTCGTGAATCTTACTAAAAAAGTAATTTCTATAATTAATTAAAGCGGACACATGTAAAATGACTACAAAAGTTTAAGCAATGATACTGCTTTAAGATTTTAAATTTTAATAGTAAGTAATCTCAAGATGCATAACTACTTTTTTTTTTGGGTAATAAATACTTTAGTTTAAGAAATAACAAAATAACGTCAAAACCTTACTAGGTCACTGCTACTTTTTTGAAGATTTAAAAAGCTACCAAAAAAATTAAACACGGGGGATGGAGTGGGCATCAAAGTCACCAACCACCAACAATCAAGCTATACCGGTTTATGACATTATTATGCTTTACATTCTTTAATCTAATATGATCCACAAAAGGAAAGGCATATATCCATTCCTGGACCAGACAAAGCAAACTTAACAAAGATGAAAGTGGAAAATGAAAAAGGAAGCGATTTGACCCGCCACGTAAGGATAGCCATGTGACGATGTCTTTCTGATTGATCCCTCGTGTCGTCTTCTTACTGGTTTGGCTCGCACTTCGTTGCCTATGAGAGTCCATCATCACTCAATTTCACTTTTTAACTTGTGCTCCTCTCAAACGCACGCTTATTCTTTCTCTGTATAATAATGATAACAGCTCTTTCTCAAATCTTCCCAATATCAGAGACACCATATCAGGTATTAGAATTATAGAAACGTTGCCACTCTCTCTGTCTCTATACCCTTCTTTCTGACTATCTGGGTTTTAGGGTCCCATCATCGTCTATGTCTTTTTTATGACAGAAGAGTTTCTTTGGCCTGAGAGGACTAAAATTAATCCAAAGTAGCAACAGCTCCGAATCTAGGGTTTCTTCTTCCTACGGTACTGCATATACCATCCAAGTTAAAGCTAATTCGTCAATGTCTTCCTCTTCTGAAATTACCCTGAGCCATTTCTCTTCTTGCAGAGCAGATTTATAAGCTTCCAAAGCCTTTCAAGTCTTCTTTATCATTCGACAATCAGATTGGGCCATTGTGGTTTGTTCTCTCTATCCCCGTAAAAGTTCATTTGGAGTCTGCAAGTGTACTCTATATTTTGATTTCTACTAAATGTTTTGCATATTTTTATGCGTATTATATCTATTCAATCTTCTTCCTTCAGCTAGACTGGGAATGTTTTTATGCCAATAAGGGAAGACATAATGTCTGAAAATCTTTACTTTCTCTCCCTCTCTTTTCTTGAAATATAGTAGTTTTAAATTCTTTTGTTAGATTAGATTTGTTCTGGTGTTTATACCCATCCAGTCTAGGATTCAGAATGGAATCTAACAGCAATTCTGAAACGTATATATTCAGGAGATGGGAAAAGGGAAGATAGAGATAAAAATGATTGAAGACGCAACGAGCAGGCAAGTGACATTTTCAAAGAGAAGAAATGGGCTTCTGAAGAAAGCCTACGAGCTATCGGTACTATGTGATGCCCAAGTAGCTGTGATAGTCTTTTCACAAAAAGGCAGACTCTTCGAGTTCTTGAGTTCTGAGTACGTTCTTCTTCACTCTACTTTATCTTATTACTAATCTAATAAAGCCGTACCGTAAAAGTAGCAAAGCTCTACCCCCACCAAATACTTAACACGTCTCAGAGCTCAAAAGTGTGAACTTTGGTTAAACTGGTATACTTTTCAACCAGTTGAACCGTTTAGTTTAGTGGTTACTTTATTTTATTAAATATTTTGCTTTACATGTCTATCAAGTTATCAATTGAATTGACTTTGGCATTATCCGGTGCACGTTCTTTTGGGGGATAAACTTTCTTGTCATGATCTTTGCATGATACGTTCATTTTTATCTTCCCCAATATCTTATCACCGGCTTTTCTCAAGTTTTGTTGTGTGTTGTGTGTTGTGTGTGTGTGTGTGGTGTGGGTGCGTGTGCGCCTCTTAATTAAGATTTTGGTCAGCTTTTCATAGAATATCCGTAATGATTTTGTTCATGGGGATGGATTATCCTAAATTCAATAGTGTGTTTTGCTCGGTTTTTCCCCTATGAAATAAAACACGAGTATGATATTATTGAACACATATTGAACTACTTTGTAATGGCAAATATATAGAATATAATTCGTACGAAGACTTGTCACAAAATCAATTGTTAATTGCTAACTACTAACTCTAGTGTTTAATGTGAGAGTTAGTTGAGGGTTGAATTTAATTCTGAATATAAAACCACAATCTACTTTATCCCCTTAATTTATAATTTTGTTCTCAAAGTATCCTCTTGATTACATACACTAAGAGGTTTATCTAAGGGTAATCATGATGAATGATGATACTTTATAAAAATCAGCCTATACTTGTTACAAATAACTAACATAACTAATTTTTTTAATATCTTCAAATTAACAATCTAATTCTTACATTAAGAAATGGAAGTTTTGACATTTTATATGAAACAAATAATAATTACTTTTCTTACTTGTTCTTAATGCCATTCATGATCCATGATTCTAATTTACCTACAAGAATTAGCATCTCCCTCCAAACTATATAGTTCATATGTAATTGATGAAGAGACATAATCAACAATATAGGTATTTGATGTCGTTATATGAGGTTAGTACACAATGTTGCCTCGAAATTTCAAAATGGAGTAATGTTGCTTACAGTCCTTAAAAATATTTATTGTTGTTGCCAATTTTTTAACAATCAACTTTAGTTTTTTAATAGATTAACAAAAATTCATAAACTTGTATAACCTATTACCTCACATGAATTTATAATAAAATTGGAAATTTAAATAATAGAATGACAAGTATTGAAGCCCATACAACATCTCATTCCAAGAAGCCCAAAATATCATAGTCTTAATTGGCAAATATTTTGTAATAATAATTTTAGATTCTTTCTAATTATACACATGGTGGTAATATAGAAGAGCTGTAAATATTATACAAGCAGCCTTACTGTAGTGATACGATTCATGGAATCACAATATTTTTAGTGCAATATCTCTCTATTTTCATTTTCCTCTTATTATGGTATCAGAGCCCTAAGACTAACACTAAGTCAAACACACCACCACCTACAACTGTCTCTTAAAGCTCCTCTTGTAAAGTTTCACATCGGTTGGGAAGGGAAATGAAGTATACATTATAAGGGTGCAGATACTTTCAATTATGAACGCATTTTTTAGTTATTGTACAAACCTAGATAAACAAAACTCTGTTCTGTTTGTAACATGGACCGTATCTACGAGGAAAGGGCGTTGGGATATTACAATTGGTATCAAAGCTAAGGTTTTGGTTTGTATGCTAGTGAGAAGCTGGACTCTTATGGGCGGGTGGATGTGAAGTCTCACATCGATTGAAAAGGGGAATGAAGCACACCTTATAAAGGTGTAGATTCCTTTCTCTCGTCCATAGCTAACTATCACTATTGAGCAACCATTTTGGCTGATTCCTTAGCTGTTGCTGATAAAGTTGTGGCTGACAATGAATTTATCACTTATTGGGTGGTTTAGGCTTTGAATATGATGATGTTGTCACTGCACTTTCTACCTAATCAAAGCTAGACTAAACCAAAAAACTCCATTTCACTCCCAATGGAGTTCTCTTCAAATGCTACTAGTTGAGCCTCATCAGACCATGGTTCTTATTGCGAAGGGCGGAGGAGGAGGTTTTATAATTAAGGATGCCACTATTATGGTCGTGGTCCCCGAGACCATCACATCTCTTCTCCACACTAGGGATCATGCTTATAAAGGTAACTTTCAAGGTGGTTCCTATAGAGAACGTAGTGGTAATACGAGCACCAATAGATGATCCGGGCACTACTTTTTCCAACCAGATAACGAAATACCCTGCCAAATTTGTCTACTGTAAGACCACACTTTCCAACTTTGCTCCTCTAGCTCTTGAGCCCCCTATCATTCTTAGTTCACTATTCCGACTACTCCATTATGGATGATGTGATACCTAGATACAAGTGCCACTCATCACATGATGAGTGACTTCTCCAAACTTAATCCTGCTTTTACACCATACTATAATAGTGATTCTGTGATTGTCAGTAATGGCTCACCAATAGGTATTTAGCATCAAGGATCAAGAACCTTAACCAACACTTTTGGAAAATATCTCTTTTCTAATCTTTTACATATTCCAGCAATGACAAAAAATTTGATGTCTGTTAAACAATTTTGTCATAATAATAATGCCTCTTTTGAATTTCACTCTGATTATTTCTGCATGAAGGACAAATGAACTAGAAGAATCCTCTTTCAAGATGCTAGTCTTAACAATATGTATCCTCAAAAGCTCCAGGTCCAACCTCAAGTTCATTCTAGTGTCTCCACCTATTTCTTTTACTAGCATCAACATCTTGGTCGTCTTGTATTTCGTACAGTACAACATGTTATTAAAACCAATACCCTTCCAATCATAGCCAAAAAATTTCTTCATCAATGTCCACCTTCAGAACCTCCAAGAGTCATCATTTCCTTTCCCTATCATCTATCACTTGTTCCATTGTTGTTTTCAGTTAGTTTGTTATGATGGGTGGAGACCATCACCCAAAATATCTGAAGATGGTTTTAGATATCATGTCTCCTCTATTGATTATAGTTGGCTCATTTAGATATATCCTCTCAAAACCAAAAAATGAGCTCAAATATGTTTTTCATCAATTTAAATCAATGGTTGAAACCTCTTTTAGTTCCAAAATTAAATCATTTCAATCTGACTAGGGAGGAATTTGGGTCCTTGAATAAAGATTTAGTTTCTCTTAGCATATTGCATTGAATCACATGTCCTCACATATATACTCATAATGGCATTGTTGAAAGAAGACATTGAACCATTGTAAAAAACAAGACTTGCTCTTGTGCATAATTCATTTGTTCCATCAAATTGCTTGACCTTTACCTTGTCTATAGCCTCATATTTATTGAATCGATTACACAATCATGTTCTATGAGGCAAAAGCCGATTTGAGATGCTATTTAACAAAAAGCACAATTACATTATCTCAAGAGTTTTTAGTGCAGGTTGCAGGCCCAACTTAAGACCTTATGCTCCCAACAAGCTTGCCCTATGTTCTATGCTTTGTGCTTTTCTTAGCTATGCACCCAATCATGAGTGATATCTTTGCATTCACATTCCCACTGGAAAAATTTAAGAATCAAGAGATGTGGTATTTGATGGGAATCTTTTCCCCCTTTTCAAAGCCAAATCTTCCACTCGGCCCATTATTTGTACTATTGCTCATCTACCACCTCTACTACATATGCCCACTATACTTATTACCTTCCACAAACCCTCGCCCATGACCTATTTCTCCAACTTCATCAATTAGTCTACCCTACATGCTGCACACACCACTTCATACTTCTTCTTCACCTTTACCATCCTATACCTCTCTTCCTTCCTTAGGTTTTACCACTCCTACTACAAGTACACTACCTCCACCTCTTTTCTCATACCATGATCACACGTTTCTAGGCCAACATCTTCAAACCAAAACCACTACCACATGACTTTATGTCCTTTGTTCCTACTAAAGCCCACTGTGTGAAATGAAGCACGTTTTATAAGGGTACGGATACATTTCCCTTATGGACGCGTTTTCTAAGTGTTTGGTTGCTACAACTACGGAAACAAAACCCTACTCTGTTTGCAACAAGGATAATATCTATAATGAAGGGCCGCTGGGATGTTACACTTGGTATCAGAGCCAGGCCTTTGGTCGGTATACCAAGAAGGATGTTGGGTCCCAATGGAGGATGGATGTGAAGTCTCATATCGGTTGGAAAGGGGAACGAAGCACGTTTTATAAGGGTGCGGATACTTTCCCTTCGTGGACGCATTTTCTAGGTTATTGTAGAAACAAAGGGAAAAAAACACTGCTCTATTTGCAACAGTGACGATATCTACAAGGAATGGGCATTGGGTGTTACAATTGGTATCAGAGCCTGGTTTCTGGTCAGTGTGTCAGCAAGGACACTAGACCCTTATGGGGGTGGATGTGAAGTCCTACGCCGGTTGGGAAGAGAACAAAGTATGTCTTATAAGGGTGTGGATATTTTCCCTTTGTTGACGTGTTTTCAGGGTTATTGTATAAATCAAGGGAAACAAAACCTTGTTATGTTTGCAACAAGGATAATATCTACGAGGGAGGGGCGCTAGGATGTTACACATTGTACCTCGATTAGTCCATCATCCATACCAACCATTGCCACTTAGGCTCTTAAATCATCCGAATGGATAAAAGCCCTCTACCATGAATTTTAGGCTCTCCTGTCTATCAATACCTGGGAACTTGTCCCTCACTCTCCAACCATGAATGTAATTGGGTGCAAATGGGTCTTTTGCCAAAAATTTCATCTTGATGACAGCCGCGATAAGTTTAAAGCTTGTCTTGTGGCCAAAGGCTTTCATTATTAGTCGAGCATCAATTTTGCTGACTTTTTTCTCCAATAGTACAATCAATAACATTTTGGCTTGTACTCTCAATCACAGTATCTAGAGGCTGGTCCATCAATCAACCATACATTCAAAATGCCTTCGTCGATGGTTTAATCAAGGAAGGTGTTTATATGCACCAATCATCTAGATTTGTTCGTCCAGATTACCTAATTTATGTCTGTCATTTAAAGAAGGCAATTTGTGCCCTCAAACAATTCTCGTGAGCTTGGTTTTCCAGGTTAAGTTCTTGCCTGCATCAACTTGGGTTCACTACTTTCATTTGTCATAACTCCAAGTGCACCATATATGTTTTTATATATGTTAATAATATAATTGTGACTCTCTTCTCTGGACGTTGTGAATGAGTTGATTGATGCTTTAAGTTCTTCCTTTCCCAATAAAAGTCTTGGGAATTTGCACTACTTAGGATTTGAAGTTCTACCCTCTTCCTTTGGTCTCATCCTCTGAGAAAATACATTCTCGGTCTCCTTATGAAGGCCAACATGTCCAATGCAAGGCCAGTCTTAGCCCCTATGCCTACCGGAACATTCTCTTTGTTCACTTTGGCAATAATTTTTGGGATCCTCAACACTATCGTAGAATTGTGGGAAGCCCTTCAATATTTTAGTTTTACCTAACTAGATATTACTCATGCTGTCAACCAAGTACACCAATTTATGCATACACCCAAAGATGTTCCTTGGACTGCAGTTAAAAAAAAAATCTACATTATCTAATAAGAGGCACCTCTAACTATGCGCTTCATCTGCTGCCTTCCCACTCTCTTTAAGTCTTGGCATTTCAGATGTTTATCAGATGTCCCTGAAGGGACCCTTTTCAGATGTTGATTAGGGGCAACCCTAATGACTCTTGTTCCACAGAGGCATTTGCCATTTATTTTGGCTCCAACCTAATTGCTTGGAGATCTAAGAAACAACTCATAGTGGCCAAATCCAGCACAGAAGAAGAGTACAAGGCTATATTTAATTATCACGGTTTACCAATTTCTGTTTCCACTTTCCTTCTTCTCTGCTGTTCACTTTTGATGTGATTTTTGCTTTAGCATATTAATATAGTGGCTGCAATTTCTCATCTTGTCGATAAGGAATCAACTTTATTTTATAGCTGGCTAGTTTCAATTTTTTAGATATTCATAATTCTTGTAGAATTTGTGTGTTTATGTGTGTGTGGGGCTTTTACATTAATTATGATTTTGTTTTGAATGCTTCAACACCAGAAACATTATTGACCGATATGCTGAACATGGCAAAAGTGTTCATACCAATAAGTTTGAAGAAGAACAACTTATCCAGGTAAGGCTCCCTTCTATGAGAAATATCATTCATTAATTCTTGACGCTAGAAATATTGTATTTAAAATAAAGAAGATCAAGTAAAGTCATGCGCATAAAATTGACCAAATTATCACCTAAAATGGAAAACCGATTATGCTATGGAAACGCTTGTTCAATGATTGAAGAACACTGGTACCATGTATTATTATTCACGCTAGAAATACTCTCTTTTTTCTTTCATTGGTTTCTATAAATTATTTTTTAAAATTTTTTGTAATATTTAATTTTACGATAGAAAGTCATCAAATCATATTTCACACAGCTGATGGATATATAATTGTTATTGCATAGAGCCTGAAGTGTAACTGTGCAAGCATGGCAAGGAAGATTGAGCTTCTAGAACTTTCACAAAGGTCGCCTCCTCTTCGCCCTTTTATAGAATTGGCTCTTTCTGTTCAAGTACTTTTTGACATTATCATACTAGAAATTCATATATAGGAAGCTATTGGGACAACATGACTTGAGTTATTCTTATGAAGAACTTGAAGCAATTGAGGGTCAGCTCCAAAGGAGTTTACAAAACGTCAGAATGAGAAAGGTAAGTTGTATAAACAAAACCTCTATGCCTTGGCGTTAGGGAGCACTTTTCTCAATGTTACATTAATGATGTTAACTACAACATGTGTACTTCCATTCTATGGCATCAATGCACCCATCATGATTTGATTTCTACCTCTAACTCTACTTTCTTTTACTCAAAATTCTTAAATTCACGCACAAGAAACTTGTATATATATATTCACTATGAATCTTTTCTTATATGTTTACATATCCATTTTAATATCTTCATCTTCACTACTCCAATTTTATGTTCTTATTGTCTCTTTCACATCCAACATTCACTATCATGAAGTGTTGCTGGTTTTATAGTAGTTCAATAAAACTTCATGTTGCTTTCTTACTGTCCCATTAAACCCATCGGGTACTTTCAGTCACAAATAACAATTCTTGTAGTCTTTCTCCATTTGAACCATCCAGCTTGTATTCTATGCGTAAAATCTTCATCAATTTCACAATCATCTTGTATTATTGATTTTGAATATTTAGATCGCTTCTATTGTAGCCCTTCTTTGCATGAATCCAAATTGGCTTTCAAAAATGCAAGTTTCTAGTATCAACTGATGTTCAATCACTCTTTCCTGCAATTTCAATTTCATTGTATAATTCATAAATTTTATCTCCATGTGGATGCCACAATTCTAAATATCCTCTTTATTCTTGTAAATAGGAACTAAAAAGTGCTTCTTCTCCATTCAATTCTCATTTTCTTTAACTATAAAATCTCGTTAATTAGTTTAGTTAGCCACAATACCCTTTTCACCTAAAACACTTCCACACTTCAACAATAATACCGTCTAGTTCAATGACTTCACAATTTTCCATTTTCCTAAGAGCTTTGACCTTGCCAACATGGATCTCGCAACAAAATACCAAACTTTGTTCACTTTCTCGAGTTATCAAATCCTCCAATTCACTAGTCAAACACACTACCATAGAAAAGCTTGTAAAGTAGGCCTCCTATCTGTTTCTAATATCTCCACTTGTAACCAATTCATTTCCATAATTATCCGTTATGCATCTTAGTTGGTCAAGATCTCTTGATTTTCTTTCCTAATCTTTGCAATCTTGTAATTAAATCTTTCATTCCCCATTCTTTGTCCCTAACTTTGTGGAACTGTTCAAATATTAATTATAATGTGCTTCATTCATTGCTTTTTAATCTCCTTTTTTGTCACACTTTATGTTTCCCAACTTTTAGCATTATTGTATAAATGTATGGCTTTAAAACACTGTCTTTTATGTTTTACTTTCTGCTTAACATTCCCATCCCACTACCAAGACTTATCCATCTTTCTAAAACCTTTTTACTCCCCGTATAACGTAATATGCTTCTAGTCAAGAACCAAGTATTAGCACAATGTTGTCATTGGTCCATGTCATATAAGATTTGACAGAGTTTGACATTGGTGGTAGATAGCCTAAAAGAAACCCTCCTATTTTATTGTGTTTGGGAGTTGAGACCAGCTATAAAACATATAGGTGGAGTTATTATTCCTAACTACATTAGAATTTATTTGCTTATTAATTTTCTCATTTTGTGTATTTAATTTCTAAAATCTTTGATGCCAAAGCTTTCGTTCCTCCATTTTATACTGGTTCAAGGAGATTTACACCATCTCTGTCTTCCTACATTGATTAGGTCCCTGATAGGCGATTTCTACATGACTCAAAAATCCATAAACAAAAGCACAATTGAAATCCTTATTTACTTGCTAACTGAAAGATGATTGCACTTAACATTAGGGATGCTCAACTCGTCATCGATCCTCATTCCACAGGGAGGTTCATCTTCCAAATGCTTTTAAATAGGACACTGGGCCTTTTTTTGGTAATCTTCAATTTTTTTATTTGTGTAGTACACGTTAAGCAAAAAACTTGATTACAGGAAAACTACAAGACTAGGACTAGAGGAAGGATTTGCCATTTCTTCTATCTGAATTTCCTAAGACCAAACCATCAAAGTAACTAATTCAAGCCACAAGATCATAAGGCCTTATGGTGTTCTTGATTGTTTATATTTTTTCAGGATCAGCTTTTGAGGGAGCAACTTGAGCCCCACCTGAGAAATGAGGTACATCGTAGCTAGCTCACAAGCAAATTACACCGGATCTGTGCTATATAAATTAGTTATTTGTGTACATATACTCCCCCACCCCTAAATCTGGAGAAAAAATTACTCCAAGTGAAAAAATGGTACAATCAAATTAATGGTGAGTTTGTAATTTATCTTTCTACAACTTGGTTGGTACGGTATATATGGAAGGCTGTTCCTGCATGATCATATTTAACATCTCTATTGGCAGAAATCTACAAATGTAAATGAGAGAGACTAATGATGCTTGGTTTCGTCAAAGTTAGTTAATTATTTCAGCTATTTATATCACGTTTTTCATCTTAAAAACTGTGCAATTTGGAATCGTTGCACATCTTTTAGAAGAAAGAAACGAAAAGCATCACCACAGATTCAGTTCTTTTAGTAACACTTGGGTATAAAGAGATCATTTATTAGCCGATGCTCATAAGGCTTACTTCTATGCTTTTCTCTTTATAGAAACATTTTAGACTTTAACATAAACCATTTTATGACAATTTAGGCTTTTTAGGATTAGCCATGTTAGCGACCTTGTCTGTGATTTCTTGTATGATTTACCAGGGCCTAGCTATATAGCAAAGTTCAGTCAACATCAATTTAGCCTTCTATTTGACACTTCCTCCCATATTTTGAACTTCAAAATCAAACCCTGCTTCTCTTTAGTCTGTCTTACCTTTTTCTAGAGGATGATGATCTCAAGAAATATCCTTACACAGTCTGCAACATGCATGTTTGACATTGATGCTTTACTTTTCAAATAGACAAAGTATTAACCTGTTTCTTACTATATTTTAATTTCTTTTATTCCATTGAATCTTCAATATTCATCCATCAATATGACGTGTTTGACATCAATGCTTTACTTTTAGCTGTTATCATTGCTAACAAATCTAGTGCTGGGACAGTTTGGTTGGCATCTAACATGGCATCATTGAAATTGCACCGTATCACTAGATTCCTTTGTAAAGTTATTGGATCAGTAATTATGTGATTAATTAGTTTGGATTAAGATAATAAAAAAACATTTAAGGACCAATTTGAAAGTTGATCTATGTACAGGTCCTAAATAGTCGGTGCATAACTAAATAAACATATATATAGCTGTGCTAGTTTTGCCTGTGTAGCACGAGTCATTAAAAGAGATGAAAATGATAGTATTAGGGGTGAAAACTACTTTTTCAACGTGATTTACAGTCTGTGAGGTAAATATATGATAAGAGTTTTGTTTCGATTTACGTAAATTTGTTTCTCTAACGCCGTGGCAAACAAGCCCAAATATAATAGAAAAGATTATTAAGAAAACATCTTTCTTGCCAATTTAGAGGAGGTGGAAAAACAACTGCTTGAGCATGACAGGGCTATATTGTTTGCTAATTACCCACCTCTTAATTAAATTTCTCATTTTAATTACATCACTTCTGAAGTTAAAGAGAGAGAAGAATGAGGGAGTGTGTGTCACTCGCTTCTTTTCTCTCCTGCTTAGTATTGCTTACAATACCCTGAGACATGTCATATAGTTTGATAAGATTACTTTCATTTGTTGTCTTATCACCTTTTAAGGCTTATACTTAGGATTTCCACAGATATAAATCATACCTAGTAGCTTGTGTGGTCCCTTTTATATAGGACAGTTATTGCAATTTACAACAGCGTAATCACTTTTACCAGAATCTGCAGAATGTAAATTTGCTTGTGCTACAACTGTTGGTGCAGTTTGAGGAGGAAAATGCATGGCAACAATGGGCCATACACAAAGAAGAAGCGCATCAAAGTTCAACTAAAAGCAGCCTAAACTCATCATATGTTGAAACTGAATTACATATTGGACTGCCAGAGAAGCGTTTCATATGACATATAGCGGAGTTGGTTACTAATAGTAATTAATATATTAATTTGGTCGACCAACATCATCAGTTTGTCAGAAGTTATACTGATTTCTTGTCCACCTAAAATCTGATTCCTATATATATATATATATATAAATTCCTCCAACCAATGGAGCTATACATGCATTATTTTTGTCCTATTCGACTGAAACCTATTAAACAAAGTTGTATGACTGTGTGTGTTATGTATATTGTATGGAAGAAGACATGAAATGGAGTTCCCAATGTTGCAGATATATGTTGTTATCAAACAATGTGCCTTTGTTTTTACAATCTTTGATCAAATTAGAATATGGGTCTTTTAATTTACATGGAGTTTGAATTGAGTAGTTATTATTCATATAGCATAAAAATAATTTAGCTTTCTATAGATTGTATTATATTATTATACATATAGATACTTCTCTCATATTTGTATGGCAAGGAGAGAAGAAATTTTTTTTTATTTCATTTTTAAGTTAAGTCATTAAATTTTTCAATGTACGATTTTAAACCTCATTTATTATTGAGTTGATTTTATTCTCATGGGTATAAAGTATATTAAATAGGGATAAGATTGAAAATTTGTTAAATTTTAATACAGTCAATGCAATTTAAGGTTTTCTTTAGTTTGTATAAATCATATTGTAAATGAGTTATAAATAAGATCACAGGTGTAAATAGATATATAGATGTTGTTAGCTCATAAATAGTATATCATGTTAAAAAATAACTTCATCTTGTTAATTCAAATTGGCTCAACGTGTGTTGAAAGTTTCTCTTGCTTTTTTATGCATAGTGCCAAAAAAAAAAACACTAATGAAATTAAAGCTTTACTCAATAGTTGGCTACGGGATAGCTGGCACTAAGTCATTGCTATAGAAAAACTAGGCTAATTTTGCAGTTCCATTAAAATGATATAGAAATTAAAATAAATTATTTTTAAATGGGTTAAGTGTCATTCCAGTATATTGAAGTATTTTTTTAGTAGGACTCAATATTCAATAGTATAAAGTAATTTTTGTCCCTCTATCATTCTAAAATAAGTTTTTAGTGCAATTGTGCCCTTTAAATATTTTCTTATTAACAATGAGCATTCTAAATTTAGAGCCTATAGGGTTCAGTGAAAATCAAGAAAGAAAAAGGAAAATAAGAGATATTCCATAGCTCAAATGCGTTTAGCAGTCTTGTTTTCCGTCAACCTATTCTTCAGCAGCTCTGGATTTTCCCTTATATATGTGAAACTTCTTTCCTACCCTTTTTGTGGTATTTGATTTTCCAACACGATGGGAAAATCTTAAGGACATGTTTGCACTTGATTTTTCTTCTTCTCTTTCGCCTTGTTTCTTCCGTGTTCGGAGAAATGGTCTCTAGGCATTTCTCAAATTTTGAAAGGAACTCATGTGTTATGGATTTGGAAGATAAAGCCGCATTGGATTGGTTTTTAAAAAGTTGGTCCTTTAGGTTTATTTTCTCCCGTCTTTTTTATGGTATTTGATTTTCTCCCAATTTAGAAAGTCAATTTTGTTCTACTTTTTGGCTTTGGGATATGGAAGTAGAGGAGAAGAAGATTAAAATAGCATCTGATATGTGTCAAGAAGACGAATCTCTTAATTATTGATTCAATCGATTTGAATTAAAGGCACAACTAAATGATGCTTTTTTGGGTATATGGAACTTGGTTTTAGCTTGTATAAAGTGAAGCATTTAGTACTTACCTGAAAACATGACAGTGAATTGGATGCTCACAGTACCCCCGAACCGGATCACACACAATGGATTCGGTTGATTTTCACAGCAGTAACACTGGAGATGGAAAAAGCAAAGAGAGGGAATGTTTGTTTTCTTTTCGTCTGGTAAACAGCCTTTTTTTTTCTCACTGCTTTTCCTCTATTTATTAAAAAACAGAAGAGGCAATTCTTCCTCAATTTAAAAACGCACGTCCAATAACTTCCAAAAACCGTTCCCTCCCTTTTTTTTGTGCAATATATAATTATAATGGGAATTTAACCCTTTGCCACCACACTTTCTTGTGTATTTCATTTTCTACCCACATCAATGGGTTGGGTCTAATTTTCCAACATAAAGTGTAGAGAACCATTTTTGAACCTTTAGACAATGTTATAACATCCTTTCATGGATTTTGATTTTTGGGTATATTTGAATTCGAAGTTAAGTATTCAATTTGAATTATTGAAGAGGAAAAGTTGCATAAATTTGAATTTCCTTAAGATAATTTAAAGTTCAATATTCGGCAAATTTTAAGTGGCTAAATCTACATTTAAAATGCAAATTTCAATTTGGTAGGATGAAAGCAAATGCCAAATTTGAATTTGAAATTCAAATTTTAATTTGACATTATAAAAATAGAATCTAAATTTAAATTACCTCTACCGCTTGAAAATTACTAAATAAATAAAATAGAAATTATTTAAAATATTTTAAATGAATATATATCCATAATATTTCTCTAACTGCCCCACATTAAATTACCCAAAACTATCTACACTCTATCTAATGTCTACATCTGTACTAATTTTTATATTTATATTGAATATTTAAATTTATTTGTATAAATAAAATTTTTTGATTAATTTTATTTTTTATGAGTTACTTCTCTTGAATGTATTTACTATGTTTGTTATTGAATTTGGATAAAGGGGTTTTGCAAGAGAAAAGTTACTTATTTTATTTTATTATTTTTAATTATCGTTATTATATAAAGCTGTGTCCTTAAGTTTTAAAATAAAATAGATCTAATTTAGTATTTTAACAAATGTAATCTTTATATTATTTATTTATTATTTTTATTTATGTTTTTTAATAATAATATGTATAGTGATTTTTCTTTTTTTACGTTTATATTTTATAATATATTATTATATTTTATTTTAATATATTAATATTATTTTATAAATTTAATCACATTATTTAATTTTTATATTTATTTATTCAATGATTTATCTATTTAATTAATAAATACTCATTAAGGGTAATATAGTCATTTGTTAATTCCTACTAATCTTACCATTATTTTGAACCTAATAGATATAAAATTTTCTATTAAACAATAATAAGTGTCTTTGAAAAAATATTTTTAATATTAGTTGCACTAAAAATATTTTACGATTCTAAATTTTATTGTAAAAATATTTTAGAATACTAAATATAAAAAAAAAATTACTTTAAAATGATGGGTGTTACTCAAAGATATTTTACCCTCGATGTTGCTGAATCTTTTCTTTAATTCAAGAGGCTTAAATAAGTTTGTTATAAAAAAAGTAAAGTGAAATTTTTTTTTACATAAAAATACTAGAAAAAAAGACTTTTATCTATTTTAATTTGTTGGACTCGAAAACTGAGCTATAAGAATCATCCGCCAACAAATAACTCACCCGCTACTTTGTTTAATTATTTTGAAGAAGATGACAATCTGTGGATGTTTGAATTAGTTTTTAAGTAATTTTACTAAATTTAAAATAAGTATATAAAAATAATTTTATATCAATTTACGAAAGAAATATTTTTTAAATTGCTTTTCAGTTCATTTGAACGTGATTTTTTTTAATTGATTCTTTACAAGAAAGAGGCTTGACCTGCCAGAAGCCACGTGTCATTTTCTTACCCATTGGGCCCGCACTTTGTGGTAGTTAATGTCCACCATTATCCTTAACCCATATCCTCCGCATTTGCACGCCTTTTCTTTAAAATCTCTTTCTTAATTCTGCGACAACAAACATAAACAATATTAGAAAGGGTTAAACCTACTTTTAATCCTTATAGTTTATTCTGATTTGATTTTTGATCCTTGAAGTTTAAAAGTTGTTGTTTTGATCTCTTAAGTTTACTTTGTTTAAAACTGTTAGTTCTTATAATTTTAAAAGAACCTACATTTAATGTTAATACAATTAATTTTGTTTATGTGTCACTAATTCCTTTAATCATAGTAAAATTTCTTAATAACCGGACAAGTTAACATAAAAAAAAATTGTTGTATAATTTATTCTTGTAGTTTTAGGGATTTGAATGTTTGACTGCGTTAATTAATACAGTTAAATTTAAGAATCAAAATAAAAATTCATTCAAAATATAAGAATTAAAATAAAAATTCATTCAAAATATAGGAATAAAAAATAAAATTAGTTAAAAGTATATGGATTTTTTAAAACTACAAAGATTAACAATTTTAAACAGAGTAAATTTAAGGGATCACAACCATCATTTCTAAATTTCAGAAATCAAAACTTAAATTAAGGTAAACTATATAGACTAAAAGTATATTTAACCCGTATTAGAAACTTCGCCGTTTTCGTTAAGTTTAATAATCAAGCGCTCCCCCCCCCCCCTCCCGGCCTATCACCCATCATCGGCTTTTTAAACAGTTTCGTTGCTGTGTGGCCTTGAAAGTTGGAACAAAGAGCTGGAAAGAACAGAATCCAAAAGAGTCAACAGGTAGCTCTGATTCATTACAATCTATTATATAGTCTTTGACGCTTTACGGCTTCTTCTGCTGAAGTAGGGAGAAATATTTCTCTTCTGCTAGCAGATTCTATATAATGCTTCCGAAGCTTTTGTAAGTCTTCTTGATACATAATGCTGATTCCAGATCTTTGCATTCATGAGTTCATTTCTATCTCCGAAAGGTTTCATTTTGAGATTAGGAGTAACCATGTAGAGTTTCTCTGAAAGTTTTGAACCTTTTTATGTTTCTCTCTCTCTCTCTCTCTCTCTCTCTCTATATATATATATAGAACCTACCCAGCTTCTTTCTGCTAGACTGGGAATGATCTTCTTGTCTGCTATGCCTTGTTCTATAATTTATTATCTGTGTGGGTTGAACAGAACATTAGGCAACATACTCGAAATATTCTAATCTTTCCCTTTCATTTTCTATTTGGTTGTTCTTTTTTCCGCCAAATTCTAGGATTTGAGATTATTGGGATCTAATTGATTTGTTAATCAGCATTTGGTAGTTATCTATGCATTTATGTGGTTTATCAGGAGATGGGAAGAAGGAAGATAGAGATAAAAAGAATTGAAGACACAATTAGCAGACAAGTGACATTTTCAGAGAGAAGAGATGGGCTTTCTCAAGAAAGCTTATGAGCTATTAGTTCTGTGCGATGCCCGAGTCGCTTTAATAGTCATTTCTCAACGAGGCAGGCTCTATGAGTTCTTCAGCCCTTAGTACGTTCACCTTTCCTTATTGAATGCTTTGATTCGATGTGCTTGGCAGCAGGTGAGAAGAAAGCTTAATATAATTGTTTGGTACTATAAATTTTTGAAATTTTAATTTTGGTCGCTTAAATTCAAAACATGTAATCTTAATCCCTAAGTTTCATTTTATTTATAATATTGTTCCTTATAATTTAATAAAAATTTAAATCATTTTTCTTCTTGATGAATCAAAATTATTAGTTGTAAATTTGAAGAACCAAAACCAAAATGAGCAAACAATTGAGATACCAAAACTTGTGTTAAACCAAGAGTAAGAACCAATTAAGTTTATCATTATATATAGGGAATGGTTTCTTAGATATTAATTATGACACTGATTCTATAGTCATTGGGAAGCCACATCTTCCAAAATAATGAGTGAAGAATCAGGCCTTGCTAGAATCATTTATCCCTTTACACTTGAAAAATATTCAATCATGCAAACCCCCAATTATTCTCAATTATGGATTATGCTTGCAAAAAACAGTACTATTTACCCACAATTTTCTCTTTTAAGTCCCAATTAGGCGTTTTAGTTCAGGTAGCCTCTTAATTTCTTTTTGAGTTGATTAAACTCCACATTCCTTTGTAAATCGTGCTTGACTATGTGAGGCTAATGAGTATACCTCGTTATAACAAAATCTTTGATTCATTCAACATAAAATATCTAAGTTTTCACATGGTTTTACTCAAATTCAACTCTTTCAAACATTCATTAAGTGAACTCAACAATCTAATTAGTGGCCAATCAACTAGAAGCATTAAGCGTCCCGTAAAATCAATATAATTATATCGTTAATCACATGTAAATTGGGGAAGTGTATTCAATCACCAACGGATCTGATCAAGACTAGAATTAAAGGTTTAGCTACAAATGTTTATAAACAAGCCACAAATGTACATGAAGTTCACACACACACACACACACACACGTGTGTATAGCAAAACACAAGAGGGGAAATTAAAGGGATGGAAGAAGAAAAACTCATCTTTAAGCCTCAAATGCCTTCAAAGACTTCAATATTGCATCACTATAACCTTCACTTCTCCTAAGCCCTAGCTCACACCCATAGCTCCAAGATGCTCCTAAGAAGTCCATAATGATGGCCAAGTACAAAGATGTATATGAGTATGCGTGTGTGTGTGTGTAGCCAAAATCCTAAAATCATGAACTCTTCATGTTTTTGTCAGTTGAAAAAGTTTCAACTTTAGACATCTTATTGGAGTGCTACAGTCACGACTTTTTCTCATTAATTCGGAATAAATTTACCATCCTTGTGTTTGTTTCCTATCCTTCTTCCTTCCAAGAGCATTTTTTTTAAGCACTTATGGCAAGCAAAGCTTGAGATAAACTATGACCTAGCTAGCGTGAAGATCCATTGCCTCGACAGAAGCTCTATCTCTGAAAAAACTATCCCTACAACTTGACGGAACTTTTGGTAGTACACAGATCTCAGAGCCAACGTGGTGACCTTTCTTCCAAGAGTTTCTAAATTAAAGTTTACGCAAGTGTCTGTAGTGGCTTGATTCCTTAACCAACCTAACCTACAGCAAGGTAGAGAGCAAATGATTTATTTGGTTGTCATCCCCTTTAAATTTTTTGACGTAAATATACAATTTTATCCTTAATTTATTATGTATTGACATTGTTTTTATATGTTATATATAGTGAATATTAAATAAGGATACAATGAGAAGTTTTTGAATTTTAACTTAGAGTTAATGAGGTTTAAAATTTTTTAGTCTATATAAAATATGCTGCTGGAAATAACTTATGAATATGATCAGATTAGTAATAACAACTAAATCAGAAAATACCGGAAATCAACAATTAAAAATTTAAGTAATGCTGTGCAATCCAAAACAAAATACGAATTCTCCTATGTTGAGTATTCAAAATATATACAAGCTATATATATTGTACCAAAAACTCAAGAATTAATAATTTTTTCTGCCCAATAAAGAAAATGAAGTCCTTCCTACAATATTCTCTCCAATCTTATTTATAAGCAACGATTTGCTCTCATATGGTTGGTCCTACGATGTAACAATTTTACTTTGTATAAAAATTTAATGTACTTTTTTTGTCCATTTTTACTCACATATTATATGTCTCTTGTATCTTCATTCTCTCTTTTCTCTTTACTTACTCATTCTCTTTTACATTCATCATTTTTATAAATAAGAGTATGATTAGAAAAAATTACATTTCTTAGATGTTTATTGGTTTTAACTAATTTTATATAAATAGTTGGTCAACATCTCTTGATTTTCTTTCCTAATCTTTGCAATCTTGTAAATCTTTTATTCCCAATTCTTTGTCCCTAACTTTGTAAAACTCTCCAAACATTAATTATAATGTGCTTCATTCATTGGTTTCTTAATCTCCTTTTTTTTTGTCACACTTTATCTTTCCCAACGTTTAGCATTATTGTATAAATGCATGGCTTTAAAACGCTCTCTTTTAGTTTTACTTTCGGCTTAACATTCCCATTCCACTATCAAGACTTCTTATCCATCTGTCTAAAACCTTTTTACTCCCCGTATAATGTAATATAAGATTTGACAGGGTTTGACATTGCCGGTAGATAGGCCAAAAAAAAAAAACCCTTCTATTTTATTTTTTCTGGGAGTTGAGACCAGCTATAAAACATATAGGTGGAGTTATTATTCCTAACTACATTAGAATTTGTTTGCTTATTAATTTTCTCATTTTGTGTATTTAATTTCTAAAACCTCTGATGCCAAAGCTTTGGTTTCTCCATTTTACACTGGTTCAAGGAGATTTAAACCACCTCTGTCTTCTTTCATTGATTAGGTGCCTGATAGGAAATTTCTACATTACTCAAAAATCCATAAACAAAAGCACAATTGAAATCCCTTATTAACTTGCTAGCTGAAAGATGATTGCACTTAACATTAGGGATGCTCAACTCGCCATCGATTCTCATTCAACAGGGAGGTTCATCTTCCAAATGCTTTTAAATAGAACACTAGGCATTTTTGGTAATGTTCAATTTTTTCATTTGTATATATAGTACACGGCAAGCAAAAAGCTTGATTACAGGAAAACAACAGGACTAGGACTAGAGGAAGGATTCACCATTTCCTCTATCTGAATTTCCTAAAACCAAACCATCAAAGTAACTAATTCAAGCCACGAGATCACAGGGCCTTATGGCGTCTTTGATTGTTGATATTTTTTCAGGATCAGCTTTTGAAGGAGCAACTTGAGCACCACCTGAGAAATGAGGTACCTCATAGCTAGCTGTCAAGCAAATTACACCGGATCTGTGCTTTATAAATTAGTTATTTGTCCACGTATACTCCCTCACCCCTAAAATCTGGAAAAAAATTACTCCAAGTAAAACAAGGTACAATCAAATTAATGGTGAGTTTGTAATTTATCTTAATATAACTTGGTTGGTACGGTACATATGGTAGGCTGTTCCTGCATGATCATATTTAACATCTCTATTGGCAGAAATCAACAAATGTAAATGAGAGAAACTAATGATGCTTGGTTTCATCAAAGTTAGTCAATTATTTCAGCTAATTATATAACGTTTTTTTATCTAAATAACTGTGCAATTTGGAATCGTCGCACATTTTTTAGAAAAAAGAAACGAAAATCATCACAGATTCAGTTCTTTTAGTTAACAGCAAAACACTTCGGTATAAAGAGATCATTTATTAGCCGATGCTCATACGGCTTACTTCTATGCTTTTCTCTTTATAAAAACATTTTTAACTTTCACATAAACCATTTTATGACAATTTAGGCTTTTTAAGATTAGCCATGTTAGGGACCTTGAGTGTGATTTCTTGCATGATTTACCTGGGCCTAGCTATTTAGCAAAGTTCAGTCAACATCAATTTAGCCTTCTATTTGACACTTCCTCCCATATTTTGATCTTCAAAATCAAAACCCTGCAACTCTATAGTCTGTCTTACCTATTTCTAGAGGATGATGATCTCAAGAAATATTCTTACAGAGTCTTTTTTTTTCTTTTTTTGCCAAAAATATTCTTACACAGTCTGGAACATACATATTTAATTTGGCATCGATGCTTTACTTTTCAAATAGAAAAATTATTAACTTGTTTCTTACTATATTTTAATTTCTTTTATTCTCTTGAATCTTCAAAATTCATCCATCAATCTAACTTGTTTGACATCGATGCTTTACTTTTAGCTGTTATCTTTGCTGACAAACTAGTACTAGAGCAGTTTGGTTGGCATCTAACATGGCATCATTGAAATTGCACCATATCACTAGATTCCTTTGTAAAGTTATTGGATCAGTAATTATGTGATTGATTAGTTTGGATTAAGATAATAATAAACATTTAAGGACCAATTTGAAAGTTGATCTATGTTAAGGCCCTAAATAGGGTCAGTGCATAACTAATTTTACACACACACACACACAGCTGTGCTAGTTTTGACTGTTTAGCGCAAGTCATTGAAAGAGATGAAAATGATGGTATCAGTAAACCGCTTTATTATAAATGTTATTGTGCCCATTTAAATTAGTAGTGGAAGCTATTTTTTCAACATGATTTATGGTCTATAAGGTAAGTATATAAGTGGAGTTTTATCTTGGCTTACGTGAACGTATTTCTTTAATATCGTGGCAAACATGCCCTTTATATTAGAAAAGATTATTAAGAAAACATCTTTCTTGTCAATTTATAAGCAGTAGAAAAACAACTGCTTAAGCATAACAGGGCTATGATTGTTTGCTAATTACTCACCCCTTAATTAAATTTCTCATTTTAATTATGTCACTTCTGGAATTAAAGAGAGAAAAGAATGAGTGAGTGCGTGTCACTTTCTTCTTTTCTCTCCTGCTTAGTATTGCTAACAATACCCTGAGACATCTCATATAGTTTGATAAGATTACTTTCATATAGGACAGTTATTGCAATTTACAAGAGCCTAATCACGTTTTACCAGAATTTGCAGACTGTAAAATTTGCTTGTGCTACAACTGTTGGTGCAGTTAGAGGAGGAAAATGCATGGCAACAATCGCCATACACAAAGAAGCAGCAGCACATCGAAGTTCAACCAAAAGCAGCCTAAACTCATCATATAGTCTACAAATAATTTGGCTTTCTATAGATTTTATTATATTATTTTGATACATATAGATACTTCTCTCATATTTATATGCAAGGAGAGAAGAAATTTTTTTATTCCAATTGTAAATTAAATCATTAAATTTTTCATATGAATATACGATTTTAACCCTCATTTATTATTGTGTTGATTGTGTTTCATGGGTATAATATATATTAAATAGGTATAAAATTAGAAAGTTATTAAATTTTAAGACAAGGTCAATACAATTTAAGATTCTATTTGGTCTGTGTAAATTCTATTGTAAATAATTTATTAATAGGATCATATGTGTATATAAATATATATATGTTAACTCATAAACTAGACATCACGTTAAAAAAGTAGTTTCCTTTGTTAATTTGTTAATTTAAAATGGCTCAACGTGTGTTGAAAGTTTCTCTTGCTTCTTTATGTAGAGTGTCAAAATAAAACAAAAATGAAATTAAAGTTTTATTCAATAGCTGGCTACGGTATATTTGGCACTAAACCATTGCCATAGAAAAATTTGTCTAATTTGGTAGTTCCATTAAAATGATATAGAAATTAAAGTAAATTATATTTTAAATGGGTTAAGTGGCATTCTAGCATATTGAAGTATTTTTTAATAGTACTCAATATTCAGTATTATAAAATAATTTTGGTCCATCTGTCATTCTAAAATAAGTTTAAGTGTAATTTTACCCCTCAAATATTTTCTTATTAACAATGAGCATTCTAAACTTAATATAACAAGTGTCTCTAAAAAATATTTTATGACATTACTTGCATAACAAATTATTTTATGATACTGAGTGTTACGTAAAAATATTTTAGAATGTTGAATAAATTAAAAATTACTTTAAAATAATGGGTGTTGCTGAAAGGTACTTCAATGATGTTGTTTAATCTTTTCTTTAATTCAAGAGGCTTAAATAAGTTTGTTATGAAAAAGTAAAGTGAGGACAATAAAGTTTATTGAAAATTAGTAAAATGTATATTCAAAAATTTTATTGATTAGAATAACTTAATAATTTTTAAACATAAAAAGTAGAACGCAGATTTTTAATGACTTTTGTCTATTTTAATTTTTCGGACTCGAAAATGAGTTGTGAGAATCATCTGCAAACAAATAACCCACCCACTCCATTGTTTATTTCCAAGAAGATGGCAATCCATTATTCCAGGGAGGACCAGCCGGGCTGTTTAATAAGTTCTTTTTATTTATAGTACTTTACATAATTCAAAGTAAGAGTTATTTCTGTAAAAATAATTTTTTAATTGATTTTTATATTCTACGTGAGAATGTGTGTTTTTAATTAATTCTTAAAAAATGAAACTTAAATGAGAAAATGACTTGACCCGCCACATAAGGATGTTTCTTAGCCGTCGGTCCGCACTTTGCGGCAGTTGACGGCCACTGTTATCCTTAACCTATATTGTCCACATTTGCACGCCTTTTCTTTGAAAGTTCTCTCTTAATTTTGCCACAACAGACACAAACAGAGATTAGAAACTTCACCATTTTCGTCAAGTTTAATAATCAAGCTCTCTCTCTCTTTGGCCAAAAAAAAAAAAAAACAAAATCTCTCTCTCTCCCCCCATCATCGACTTTTTAAACAGTTGCGTTTCCGTGGCCTTGGAAGTTGGAATAAAGTGCTGGAAAGAACTGAATCCAAAACTTGCAACAGCTAGCTCTGATTCATTACAATCTATTATATATAATCTTTGACGCTTTCCGGCTTCTTCTGCTCAAGTAGGGAGAAATACTTCTCTTCTGCTTGCAGATTCTATATAAAGCTTCCGAAGCTTTTGTAAGTCTTCTGTGTACATAATACTGATTCCAGATCTTTGCGTTCATGAGTTCTTTTCTATCTCCGAAAGGTTTCATTTTGAGTTTCGGAGTAACCGTGTAGCGTTTCTCTTAATTGTTTTGAACCTGTTTATGTATCTCTCTCTCTCTCTCTATATATATATATATAACCTATCCAGCTTCTTTCTGCTAGACTGGGAATGATCTTCTTGTCTGTTATATCTTGTACTATGATTTCTTATCTGTGGGGGTTGAACAGAACACTAGGCAACATATTACTTCATCGAAATCTTCTAATCTCTCCCTTTCATTTTGTATATGCTTGTTCTTTTTTTCCGCCTAATTATAGGGTGTAAGATTATTGGGATCTAATTGATTAATTAATCAGCATTTGGTGGGTATGTACGCATATATGTGGTTTATTAGGAGATGGGAAGAGGGAAGATAGAGATAAAAAGAATTGAAGACCCAAGTAGCAGACAAGTGACATTTTCAAAGAGAAGAAATGGGCTTCTTAAGAAAGCCTATGAGCTATCAGTCCTGTGCGATGCCCAAGTAGCTTTAACAGTCTTTTCTCAACGAGGCAGGCTCTATGAGTTCTTCAGCTCTGAGTACGTTCATTTCCCTATTGAATGCTTTGATTCGATGTGCTTGGCAGCAGGTAAGGTGAAAGCTTGATATAACTGTTTGGCACTTTAAGTTCTCTCATTTTAATTTTCATCTCTTAAATTTAAAACAGGTAATCTTAATCCCCAATTTTCATTGTATTTAAAACATTGATCTCTGCAATTTATATGTCTTCACAAATTAAAACCATTGACTCCAAATTTAAAGGGCCAAAACCAGAAAGAGAAAACAATTGAGATACAAAAAATTGTATTAAAGCAAGAGTAAGTAAGAACCAATTAAGTTTGGCGTTATATACAGGCAATGCTTTCTTAGATATTAATCATGTCACTTGATTTCTTTGTCTTGGTCTTTGCATGGTAATGGTACTTTCGAATATATTTCTTAAAAGATTTTGTCAGATAACTAGTGAAGTCGTGTCATTCTTTGCTTTGATGAATGTACCTTCTAGAACTGTGGGAAAAAGGAGGAGGAGGGCTTGCATTAGTTGAATTTTCTCTGATTCTATAGTCATTTGGAAGCGACGTCTTCCAAAATAATGAGTGAAAAATCAGGCCTTGCTAGAATTATTTATCCCTTTACACTTGAAAAATATTCAATCATGCAAACCCCCAATTATACTTGCTTCTCAATTATGGATTATGCTTGTAAAAGACAGTACCATTTACTTACAAATTTCTCTTTTAAGTCCTCAATTAGGCTTTTTAGTTCAGGTAACCTCTTAATTTTTCGATGATCGAGTTGATTAAACTCCACATTCCTTTGTAAATCCTGCTTGACTATGTGAGGCTAATGAATATACCGCATTATAACAAAATCTTTCATTCATTCAACTTCAAATTTCTAAGTTTTCACATGGTTTTGCTCAAATTCAGCTCTCTCAAACATCCATTAAGTGAACTCAACAATCTAATTAGTGGCCAATCAACTAGAAGCATTAAGCGTCCCGTAAAATCAATATAATTATATCATTAATCACATGTAAATAGGGGAAATGTATTCAATCACACAAGGGATCTGATCAAGACTAGAATCAAAGGTTTAGTTACAAATGTTTATAAACAAGCCACAAATGTACATGAAGTTTACACACACACACGTGTATATATTGCAAAACACAAGAGGGGAAACTAAAGGGATGGAAGAAGAACTCATGTTTAAGCCTCAAATGCCTACAAAGCCTTCAATATTGAATCACTATAACCTTCACTTCTCCCAAGCCCTAGGACACACCCATAGCTCCAAAATGCTCCTAAGAGGTCCAAAATGATGGCCAAGTACAAAGATGTATGTGTGTGTGTGTAGCCAAAATCCTAAAATCATGAACTCTCCATGTTTTTTGTCAGTTGCAAAAGTTTCGACCTTAGACCTCTTATTGGAGTGCTAGAGTCATGACTTTTTCTCATTAATTCGGAATAGATTTACCATCTTTGTGTCTGTTTCCTATCCTACTTCCTTCCAAGAGCTTCTTCTTAAGCAAAGCTTGAGATAAACTATGACCTAGCTAACGTGAAGATCCATTGCCTCAACAAAAGCTCTATCTCTGAAAAAACTATCCCTGCAACTTGAAGGAATTTCTGGCAGTAGACTGATCTCAGAGCCAACGTAGTGACCTTCCTTCGAAGAACTTCTAAATTAAAGTTGACCCAAGTGTCTGCAGTGGCTTGATTCCTTAACCAACCTGACCCTACACAGGATACTCCTTTGGTCTATTTATAAGGTAGAGAGTAAATGTTTTATTTAGTTCTATTTACAACTCACCTCATTAAATTTTTAATATAAATATAAAATTTTATTCTTAATTTATTATGTGTTAACTTTGCTCTTTTGTATTAGATATAATGGATATTAAATAAGGATAAAATGAGAAATTTTTTAATTTTAAGTTAGAGTTAATAAGATTTAAAATTTTTCTTAATCTGTATAAAATATCTTACTGGAATTACTTATAAATAGGACCAAATGAGTAATAACAACAACTAAATCAGAAAATACTGGAAATCATGACCAAATATGGGCTAGTGAGTAATGCTGTGCAATCCAAATCAAAATACACATTCTCCTATGAGTATTCAAAATATGTACAAGCTATATTGTACCGGAAACTCAAGAAAACTGTAATAATTTTTTCTTCCTAATAAAGAAAATGAAGTCCTTCATACAATATTCTCCCTATTTGTATTTATAAGCAATGTTTGCCCTCGTATGGTTGGTTCTATAAAGTAACAATTTTACTTTGTCTAAAAATTTAATGTACTTTCTTTTTTCATTTTTACTCCCATGTTACATGTCTCTCTTGTATCTTCATTCTCTTGCTTCTTTTTTACATTCATCATTTGCATAAATTAGAGTATGGTTAAAAAAAATACATTTCTCATATGTTTATTGGTTTTTACTAATTTTACATAAATAGTTGGTTAAGATCTCTTGGTTTTCTTTCCTAATCTTTGCAATCTTGTAAGTCTTTTATTCCCCATTCTTTGTCCCTAACTTTGTAAAACTCTCCAAACATTAATTATAATGTGCTTCATTCATTGGTTTCTTAATCTCCTTTTCTGTCACACTTTATCTTTCCCAAAGTTTAGCATTATTGTATAAATGTATGTCTTTAAAACGCTCTCTTTTATGTTTTACTTTCTGCTTAACATTCCCATTCCACTACCAAGACTTCTTATCCATGTGTCTAGAGCCTTTTGACTCCCCGTATAATGTAATATGCTTCTAGTCAATAACCTAGTATTAGCACAATGTTGTCATTGGTCCATGTCATATAAGATTTGACAGCTTTTGACATTGCTGGTAGATAGGCTAAAAAACCCTTCTATTTTATTGTGTTTGGGAGTTGAGACTAGCTATAAAACGTATAGGTGAAGTTATTATTCCTAACTACATTAGGGTTTGTTTTCTTATTAATTTTCTCATTTTGTGTATTTAATTTCTAAAACGTCTGATGCCAAAGCTTTCATTCCTCCATTGTACACTGGTTCAAGGAGATTTAAACCATCTCTGTCTTCCTTCATTAAATAGGTGCCTGATAGGCAATTTCTACATGACTAAAAAATCCATAAACAAAAGCACAATTGAAATCCCTTATTAACTTGCTAACTGAAAGATGATTGCACTTAACATTAGGGATGCTCAACCCGTCATCGATCCTCATTCCACAGGGAGGTTCATCTTCCAAACGCTTTTAAATAGAACACTAGGCCTTTTTGGTAATCTTCAATTTTTTCATTTGTGCATAGTGCACGGCAAGCAAAAAGCTTGATTACAGGAAAACTACAAGACTAGGACTAGAGGAAGGATTCGCCATTTCTGCTATCTGAATTTCCTAAGACCAAACCATCAAAGTAACTAATTCAAGCCACGAGATCACAGGGCCTTATTGTGTTTTTTATTGTTTATATTTTTTCAGGATCAGCTTTTGAAGGGAGCAACTTGAGCACCACCTGAGAAATGACGTACCCTAAAATTGGGAGAAGAAATTATTCCAAGTGAAAGCAAGGTACAATCAAATTAATGGTGAGTTTGTAATTTATCTTTCTATAGCTTGGTTGGTACGGTACATATGGTAGGCTGTTCCTGCATGATCATATTTAACATCTCTATTGGCAGAAATCAACAAATGTGAATGAGAGAGACTAATGATGCTTGGTTTCACCAAAGTTAGTTAATTATTTCAGCTAATTATATCACGTTTTTCATCTAAATAACTGTGCAATTTGGAATCGTCGCACATTTTTTAGAAAAGAAACGAAAAGCATCACCGCAGATTCAGTTCCTTTAGTTAACAGTAAAACACTTTGGGATAAAGAGATCATTTACTAGCTGATGCTCATAAGGCTCACTTCTATGCTTTTCTCTTTATAAAAACATTTTAGACTTTAACATAAACCATTTTATGACAATTTAGGCTTTTTAGGATTAGCCATGTTAGCGACCTTCTGTGTGATTTCTTTTATGATTTACCTGGGCCTAGCTATATAGCAAAGTTCAGTCAACATCAATTTATCCTTCTATTTGACACTTCCTCCCATATTTTGAACTTCAAAATCAAAACCCTGCTTTTCTTTAGTCTGTCTTACCTATTTCTAGAGGATGATGATCTCAAGAAATATTCTTACACAGTCTGCAACATACATGTTTGACATCAATGCTTTACTTTTCAAATAGACAAATTATTAACTTGTTTCTTACTATACTTTAATTTCTTTTACTCCCTTGAATCTTCAAAATTCATCCATCAATCTAACTTTTTTGACATCGATGCTTTACTTTGAGCTGTTATCTTTGCTAACAAATCTAGTGCTGGGACAGTTTGGTTGGCATCTAACATGGAATCATTGAAATTGCACCATATCACTAGATTCCTTTGTAAACTTATTGGATCGGTAATTATGTGATTAATTAGTTTGGATTAAGATAATAAAATATTTAAGGACCAATTTGAAAGTTGTCTATGTAAAGGTCCTAAATAGAGTCAGTGCTTAACTACTTAAATATATATATATACATATATCTATGCTAGTTTTGACTGTTTAGTGCAAGTCATTGAAAGAGATGAAAATGATGGTATCAGTAAACCAATGTGTCCCACCAGCATTTATAGTAAATGCTTTAGCAGTAGAAATTATTTTTCTTACGTGATTTGCAATCTGTGAGGTAAGTATATAAAAATAGTTTTATTTTGAATTACGTGAACTTGTTTCTCTAACACTGTGACAAACAGGCTAAATATAATAGAAAAGATTGTTGAGAAAACATCTTTCTTATCAATTTATAAGAGGTAGAAAAACAACTGCGTAAGCATGACAGGGCTATGATTGTTTGCTAATTACTCACCCCTTAATTAAATTTCTCATTTTAATTACGTCACTTCTGGAGTTAAAGAGAGAAAAGAATGAGTGAGTGTGTGTCAGTTGCTTCTTTTCTCTCCTGCTTAGTATTGCTAACAATACCCTGAGACATCTCATATAGTTTGATAAGATTACTTTTATTTGTTGTCTTATCACCTTTTAAGGCTTATACTTAGGATTTCCACAGATATAAATCATGTCTAGCAGCTTGTGTTGCCCCTTTCATTATAGGACAGTCATTGCGATTTACAAGAGCCTAATCACTTTTATCAGAATCTGCAGACTGTAAAATTTGCTTGTGCTACAACTGTTGGTGCAGTTTGAGGAGGAACATGCATGGCAACAATGGCCAGTGTGATCGTAAGCCTGAAGATCTTCTGCATGCACTCAGAGATTGTCCCTACACGAAAGCTGTATGGTTGAAGCTAGTGCCTGTGGATCAGAGAGCAAGGTTTTCCCAGCAGACATGGAAAAACTGGCTTTCATCCAACATAATGACAAAGGGGAAGACGAGAGATACTATGGATTAGCCGGAGACGTTTGTGGTGGGCTGTTGGTTGAACTGGAGATGGAGAAACTTACACCTCCATAATAGATCGTCCTCAGGTACGTCTAGGATTACGTAAGAATCGGACAAAATGGAGGATTGAACCTATTGCAGGCTGAAGTAAGGAAAAACCTGCTACAGGATGGTGTAAGCTAAATACAGATGGAGCGTTTCTCAAGGAAGGTGATGCTAGCTGCGGAGGAATGATCAGGGGAGATTGTGGAGAATGGTTAGGTGGCTTTTCAAAGAAAGTGGAGGCGTACAGGGCAAAAGAGGCGGAACTAGCAGGAATCATTGAAGGGTTACAGTTATGTTGGGATTTGGGGTTCAGACAAGTTGAGGTAGAAAGTGATGCTCTCAGGTTGTATAGGAATTGCAAGCAGTAAGAAATAAGCAACGATGCCATCAACAATTGTCCCTGGTGAAACAACTGATTGATCGAGACTAGAAAATCACAATCCGACACATATATCGTGAGGCCAACAGGTGCACTGGTGCCATGGCAACGATATGTAGAGATCAACATGATATCTGTGTCATCTGGAGACAACCACCGTGTGAAGTGTGGGATATTTTGAAGCAGGATGGAGCTGGTATAGGAATCATGCGAAGAATATCTATATCAGTGTAACTGGGCTAAGCCCTCCTTGTCACTGGAAAAAAAAGGAAGCAGCAGCAGCACATCAAAGTTTAACCAAAATGATAGGAATCCAAAGAGCAATTATATCAATTCAAGTAGATATATTGCTTGGCATTCAAATATTTAGAGAAGCACATGGAAGAAGTTGATTAAATCTTTTTATTTTTATTTTCTATGAAATTTTGTTATTTAAAAAAAAGGTTTATTTTTGTATTTAGGAAGATTTGATTTATCTTTTAGATATTTTGAATCATCTTACTGATTTTTAGGATATATTAGTAGTTTATCTTTTAGGATAATATTTTAGTTATATGAATGTTAAATTAGGGATCTCAAGGATATTATCAATATCTTTGATTTAATTTAAATAGATGACATTATATCTTTTTAATATTTTGAGTTATCTTAGGGCTAGTAAATTTTCTATTTAATGAGCAAGTTGTATTCAGTTATTGGAGGTTGAATGATAAGTTTTTCCTCAGCAAGTTTTAACTTGTGGTTTGTATTCGGGATAGAATACGGTTGGGTCATGAGAGAGTGATCAACTCTTATGGAGCCTTTTATAGTTAAAGATCTAGAGACAAGTTCCTCTAGGGTTTTAACTGATCGGTCAGATTGTAAAAGTCTGATCAACTTTTGTGGAGCTTTTTTTATATCTAAGGATCTAGAGACAAGTTCCTCTAGGGTTTTAGCTGATCAAATCCTTAACATACGGGGTTGGATCCGTATCACAAAAGCAGCCTAAACTCATCATATGTTGAAACTGAATTACATATTGGGCTGCCAGAGAAGCGTTTCTGATATGACGTATAGCTGAGTTGGTTACTACTAGTTATTATTATATTAATTAGGTGGACCAACATCATCAGTTTGTCAGAAGTTATACTGATTTCTTGTCCACCTAAAATCTGATTCCTATATATATATATGTATGTTCCAATAAATGGAGTTATACATGCATATATTTTTGTCCTATTCAACCGAGACCTATTAAACAAAGGTGTATGTCAGTGTAATGTGTAATATATGGAAGAATACATGAAATGGAGTGCTCAATGTTACAGATATATGTTGTTATCAAACAATGTGCCTTTATTTTACAATTTTTGATCAAATTAGAATGTGGTTCTCTTAATTTACATGGAGTTTGAATTGAGTAGTATTTATTCATGTAGTCTGAAAATAATTTAGCTTTCTGTAGATTTTATTATATTATTGTTATAGATATAGACACTTCTCTCATATTTATATGGCAAGGAGAGAAGAAATTTTTTTATTCCAATTGTAAGTTAAGTCATCAAAATTTTTTATATGAATGTATAATTTCAATCCTCATTAATTTATTGTTGTGTTGATTTTGTTTCATAAATATAATATATATTAAATAGGAATAAAGTTAAAAAGTTATTAAATTTTAAGAAAAGGTCAATACAATTTAAGAGTTTAGTTAGTCTGTGTAAATTATTTATAAATAGGATCATAGGCATAAATAAATATATAGATGTTAGCTTCCTTTGCTAATTCAAAATGGCTCAATGTGTGTTGAAAGTTTCTCTTACTCATGTAGAGTGCCAAAATAAAACACTAATGAAATTAGAGTTTTATTCAATAGCCAGCTACGGTAAATTTGGCACCAATCCATTGCTATCGAAAAATTTGTCTAATTTCGTAGTTTCATTAAAATGATATAGAAATTAAAATAAATTATATTTTAAATGGGTTAAGTCCATTCAAGCATATTGAAGTGTTTTTTTAATAGTACTCACTATTTAATATTATAAAATATCTTTTGTCCATCCGTCATTCTAGAAAAAGTTTTAGTGCAATTTTTCCCTTAAAATATCTTCTTATTAACAATAAGCATTCTAAACTTAGTATAATAAGTGTCTCTGAAAAAAACATTTTATGACATTACTTGCAGAACAAATTATTCTATGACACTGAGTGTTACCGTAAAAATATTTTAGAATGTTGAATAAATTAAAAATTACTTTAAAATAATGGGTGTTGTTGAAAGGTACTTCAATGATGTTTGTTTAATCTTTTCTTGAATTCAAGAGACTTAAATAAGTTTGTTATGAAAAAGTAAAGTGAGGACAATAAAGTTTATTGAAAATTAGTAAAATGCATATTCAAAAATTTTATTGATTAGAATAACTTAATAAATTTTTAAACATAAAAAGTAGAACGCAGATTTTTAATGACTTTTGTCTATTTTAATTTTTCGGACTCGAAAATGAGTTGTGAGAATCATCTGCCAACAAATAACGCACCCACTCCATTGTTTATTTCCAAGAAGATGGCAATCCATTATTCCAGGGAGGACTAGCTTTGATTAGTTTTTTTATAAAATTATTTTACATAATTTAAAGTAAATATATAAATTTTATCTTGACTTATATAAAAATAATTGTCTGTAAAATGAAATTTAAAGAAGAAAAAGACTTGACCCGCCACATAAGGAAGCCACATGTCATTTTCTTACCGGTCGGGCCCGCACTTTGCGGTAATTAATGCCCACTATTATCCTTAACCTATATTGTCCACATTTGCACGCCTTTTCTTTAAAAGGTCTCTCTTAATTTTGCGACAACAGACATAAACAGAAATTAGAAACTTCACCATTTTCGTCAAGTTTAATAATCAAGCCCCCCCCCCTCTCTCCCCATCACCCATCATCGACTTTTTAAACAGTTGCGTTTCCGTGGCCTTGGAAGTTGGAATAAAGTGCTGGAAAGAACTGAATCCAAAACTTGCAACAGCTAGCTCTGATTCATTACAATCTATTATATATAATCTTTGACGCTTTCCGGCATCTTCTGCTTAAGTAGGGAGAAATATTCCTCTTCTGCTTGTAGATTCTATACAAAGCTTCCGAAGCTTTTGTAAGTCTTCTTTATATATAATACTGATTCCAGATCTCTGCGTTCATGAGTTCTTTTCTATCTCCGAAAGGTTTCATTTTGAGTTTAGGAGTAACCATGTAGAGTTTCTCTTAAAAGTTTTGAACCTATTTATGTCTCTATATATATATATATATAACCTATCCAGCTTCTTTCTGCTAGACTGGCAATGATCTTCTTGTCTGTTGTATCTTGTACTATGATTTCTTATCTGTGTGGGTTGAACAGAACACTAGGCAACATATTACTTCATCGAAATCTTCTAATCTCTCCCTTTCATTTTGTATATGCTTGTTCTTTTTTTCCGCCAAATTATAGGGTTTAAGATTATTGGGATCTAATATTAATTAATCAGCATTTGGTGGGTATGTACGTATATATGTGGTTTATTAGGAGATGGGAAGAGGTAAGATAGAGATAAAGAGAATTGAAGACCCAAGTAGCAGACAAGTGACATTTTCAAAGAGAAGAAATGGGCTTCTGAAGAAAGCCTATGAGCTATCAGTTCTGTGCGATGCCCAAGTAGCTTTAATAGTCTTTTCTCAACGAGGCAGGCTCTATGAGTTCTTCAGCTCTGAGTACGTTCACTTTTCCCTATTGAATGCTTTGATTCGATGTGCTTGGCAGCAGGTAAGGAGAAAGCTTGATATAACTGTTTGGCACTTTAAGTTCTCTCATTTTAATTTTCATCTCTTAAATTTAAAACAGGTAATTTTAATCTTTAATCTTTATTTTATTTAAAACATTAATTCCTACAATTTATGTCTTGACAAATTAAAACCATTGACTCCAAATTTAAAGAACCAAAACCAGAAAGAGAAAACAATTGAGATACCAAAAATTGTATTAAAGCAAGAGCAAGTAAGAACCAATTAAGTTTGGCGTTATATACAGGCAATGCTTTCTTAGATATTAATCATGACAATTGATTTCTTTGTCTTGGTCTTTGCATGGTAATGGTACCTTCGAATATATTTCTTAAAAGATTTTGTCAGATAACTAGTGAAGTCGTGTCATTCTTTTCTTTGATGAATGTACCTTCTAGAACTGTGGCAAAAAGGAGGAGGAGGGCTTGCATTAGTTGAATTTTCTTTGATTCTATAGTCATTTGGAAGCCACATCTTCCAAAATAATGAGTGAAAAATCAGGCCTTGCTAGAATTATTTATCCCTTTACACTATAAAAGTATTCAATCATGCAAACCCCCAATTATACTTGCTTTTCAATTATGGATTATGCTTACAGTACTATTTACCCACAAATTTCTTTTTTAAGTCCTCGATTAGGCATTTTAGTTCAAGTAACCTCTTAATCTCTTGATGATTTAGTTGATCAAACTTCACATTCCTTTGTAAATCCTGCTTGACTATGTGAGGTCAATGAGTATACTGCATTATAATAAATTTCTAAGTTTTCATATGGTTTTGCTCAAATTCAGCTCTCTCAAACATCCATTAAGTGAACTCAACAATCTATTTAGTAGCCAATTAACTAGAAGCATATGTGTCTCGTAAAATCAATATTATTATATCATTAATCACATATGTAAATTGGGGAAGAGTATTCAATCACACAAGGGATCTGATCAAGACTAGAATCAAAGGTTTACTGCAAATGTTTATAAACAAACCACAAATGTACATGAAGTTCACACACACACACATGTATATATATATATAGCAAAACACAAGAGGGGAAATTAAAGGGATGGAAGAAGAAAAACTCATATTTAAGCCTCAAATGCCTTCAAAGCTTTCAATATTGCATCACTGTAACATTCACTTCTCCCAAGCCCTAGCACATACCCATAGCTCCAAAATGCTCCTAAGAAGTCTATAATGATGGCCAGTACAAAGATGAATATGAGAGAGAGATAGAGTGTGTGTGTGTGTGTGTGTGTGTCCTAAAATCATAAACTCTTCATGTTTTTCTGTCAGTTGCGAAAGTTTCGACTTTATAGACTTCAAGGAGTGCTGGACTCACGACTTTTTCTCACTTCGGAATAAATTTACCATCTTTGTGTTTCTTTCCTATCCTTCTTCCTTCCAAGAGCAATTTTTTTTTTTTTTTTAAGTACTAACGGCAAGCAAAGCTTGAGATAAACTATGACCTAGGTAACATGAAGATCCATTACCTCAACAAAAGCTCTATCTCTCAAAAAACTGTCCCTACAACTTGACGGAACTTCTTGCTATAGACAGATCTCAGAGTCAACGTAGTGAACTTCCTTCCAAGAGCTTCTAAATTAAAGTTTCCTCGAGTGTCTGTAATGGCTTGATTCCTTAACCAACCTGACCCTACAACTAGATACTCCTTTGGTCTATTTATAAGGCATAGAGGGAAGGTTTTATCTGGTCCTATTTATAAGGAATCTCATTAAATTTTTATGTAAATATACAATTTATCCTTAATTTATTATTTGTTGATTTTATTCTTATGTGTTATATATATATCAGATATTAAATAACAATAAAATAAGAAATTTTTTGAATTTAAAGTAGAGTTAATGAAGTTTAATGTTTTTTTTAATCTACGTGAAACATTAGAAATGATATATAAATATGACTATATGAGTAATAACAACAATTAAATAAGAAAATACCCAAAAACAAGACCAAATATGGGCAACTAAGTAATGTTGTGCAATCCAAAACAAAATACACATTTTCCTATCTGAAGTATTCAAAATATAGACAAGCTATATTGTACCAAAAACTCAAGAAAACTGTAATAATTTTGTCTGCCTTAAAACAAAAATGAAGTATCCTTCCTACTACATTCTCTCCAATCCTATATATATACGAGCAACAATTTAATTTTGTCTAAAAATTTAATACATTTTTTCATTTTTACTCCCATATTACATGTGTATCTCATATCTTCATTGTCTCTTTTCTTTATCCATTGATTCTCTCCCACATTCATTGTTGGAAAAAAATTATAATTCTCACACATTTATTATTTTTATAAAAATATCGTTAGCTATGATTTAGATGATTGTTACTTGTTAAAAAAATTCAATAGAGTAATAAATTTTATAACAAAGGTCATGAATAGCCGACAAAACATTACATTAGTCTCTGACACACCCATCTACCATATGATTCACCCGATGGAGTCTAGTAATGGACTAATCAAGACTATCATTTACTTAATGGAGGCACCTGATTGGTTCATGACAAGCTCTTGCTCAGAGTTTGTCTTTCCCTCACTCAACTCAGTTGTCATCCTACAGTGCCTTCGAGTTCTATTTGTCCAATGATTTTTTTTCCCATTTAAGATGCATCCAATTTTCTGTTTATTAATATTATTCTATTTAAATTAATTAGTTAGCATAAGTTGAAAAAGAAAACTCTGATATATCTAGATACCAACCAATCTGATCATGGCGTGCATTCATTGTAATATATTTCAACTGTCAGTTAAAAAAATAATGACAAATCATTCCGAATTACGCCTACCAGAACTTATAATTACATGTTGCATCCTTTCATAGCTGGTTATGATAATAACATTCGAAGTTTTTTTGGACAATAACATTCGAAGTTATTACTAACAAAAGAGATATATATATATATATATATATGAAATTGATTTACAAATCTGCAGTACATATTATATATTGTAGCTAAGGTAGTCAAAACG
This sequence comes from Vachellia collinsii, assembly GCA_006871305.1. Classification (NCBI taxonomy): domain Eukaryota; kingdom Viridiplantae; phylum Streptophyta; class Magnoliopsida; order Fabales; family Fabaceae; genus Vachellia; species Vachellia collinsii. Next base: position 1,392 of record QFDD01000327.1, on the reverse strand, counting down.
GTTATTTGAGCTTATACATCATGAATTGCAATTTCTCTTATAAAGTGTTTCATATATGGGACGGAAAAAAAATTTGGTAAATTGCATGGTAATATAATGATTCATATTTGGAAGTGTTAGATTCTTAATGACCATTGTGAACTCTCTAGTTATTCTAGGATTCAGCAGCATTCATCGTATTGGATGATCCATGTGGATCACACTAGCAATTCCTATGTTCCTATTGAATATCTTTTCAATGTTTCATAACTTGGTCGATGATTGATGAGAATCTTGTGGGAATGCTCATTATTCACTATCTCTATGCTTGATACACACACAGAGTATGATGATGATGATGTATTGGACCTTTAAATAGTCATTTGTGCGCTTTTAATAACAACTTCCGTACATGTAATTAACGGGAGCAAAGTTGGGTATAGTAGAAATAGCTTCTCACAACTTAATGAACCAATATCTAAATATCTATTATAAAGGTGTTTACATTTAGTATTTGATTGTACTTTTTAATAAGATTGCTTCTAAAAGAAAAATACATGTGTAGCCAACAAATGTTAGTCCAACTGATAAGGAGTTGTTTCATAACCCATAAGATTGTGAATTTAAATCATACTGCAGATATAGATATTGTTACAATTTGTAAATACCTTTGTAAATATTCTTTGAGTCTGAAAGAATGCCATTACACCGGTGAGCCTTGGATGACAGCTCACCAAATAAACTTTTGAATAGAGTAAAAAAGGTGGACACGTGTATAATACTAAAGTAGAAATTTAAAATTTAATTGAAATTAGTTAAGCCTTTAATATTTTATAGGTACCCTTAATGTATTAGTTGAATCACTCACATTTCTCTACTATATATTATTGATAGAAAATGAGTACAATATATATAGTAGGCTTACACAATTAAGGAGAGTAAATCAAGGAGTAAAACAAGGAGAGAAACAAGGAGAGGAAAACAAGGAGAGCACTAAGTATTAAAAAATTCAAATTTGATTTCTAACACTCCCCCTCAAGCTGGAGAATATATATCTAGCATTCCCAGCTTGCTTCGAAGTCCTTCAAATTTGATCCGAGGAAGAGGCTTGGTCATGATGTCTGCAACTTGGTCTGCTGAACGAACATAATCCAACTTGATGATTCCTCCTTCAACTTTCTCTTTAATGAAATGCCTATCAATTTCCACATGTTTAGTTCGGTCATGATAGACTGGGTTCTTGGTCATTTCTATGCTAGCTTTGTTGTCACACCAAAGGTCTAGGGGGCCTTCATATGGAATTCTCAACTCCGTTAGAAGTCTGATGAGCCATATTCCTTCACATACCCCAAGAGCTACAGCTCTTAATTCAGCTTCAGCACTACTTCTTGATACCACTGTTTGCTTCTTGCT
>QFDD01000326.1:0-48722 GCA_006871305.1 Vachellia collinsii | reverse complement strand
TGCCCAAAAAATGACTTGGGTCAGATCAGTCCTCAGCCCAATAGACAGGACCAGCCCAAGACATGGTCCACTACCAGTCCTAGTGATCGAACGCTCTAGAGGCCCTTGTCCCTATGACCAACATTCGATGACCACATGCTTGGACGACACCAAGAGCTCATCTGCTTGCCCAAGACTGTCACTAGCACCATGCAGATGTTGGACCAAGAAGTTATGATCCAAGAATCTAGCAGTAATGTTTCCTAGATTTCCGGAAGACGTTGAAACGGTTCAATGGTCAACGACCCATGGCATCTGCTATTTATTTTTCATGCCATTCCAATTGTATTCATTTGAACGGACTGGAAAGTATTATGGGAACGTTCTCCTCTCCCCTCTGTTCTCCACTCACAACTACTATCACTCCTTCAATCTCAACTAATAAAAATCTTCCTTTTTCGTCTCTTTCGCGTCAAGATCAGTTGCATTACCTTTCAATTTACTGTTGGTGACCCAAATCCAAATATTTTACTTACTTCGATCAAATTTCTACAAACAGATATAATTTAACCAATTTATTTTATTTGGATAAGGAGTTAAATGAGGATAAGATTTAATTTATCTCCATAAATTAAAATAAGATATAATATCAAGATAGATCAAGATTTAATCTATCTTTATAAATTAAATCCAAGATCTTATATTTTAAACCAAGATTTAATTTATCTCTATAAAGTAAATTCAAGACTTATTCTATCTTTTAAAACAAATCCAAGATTTAATCTATCTTTATAAATTAAATCCAAGATATATCTTTTGAAAGAAATCCGAAATATTATATCTTTGTCATATAGAATATATATCAATATATGTAATATATATACATATATATACACTAAAATATATATTATATATAAATGAATTTTAATATATATACATATATATATATCCTTCCTAGAATATTCATTGAATCTTGATTCAATAAATCTGGATATTTCAACTCGTATTGGGCCATTTTATGTGCAACCCCATAAGCCCATATGAAGTTGGTAGTAGGCCAATGACTATACTAGCCCAAAAGTTATAAGCAGCCTCTAACAAGACATTACGACTACCAATTCATATGAGGATGTGTAAACTGATACAAATTATCATACAACCATATCATGTCCTTTTTGTCACATAATATTTCAATCAAGGATGAGATATAAATATTCAATATTGTCATCCCTCTATTCCTAATCATTGCTTTCTTGATCCTTGAGTAGTCTAACTAAAGAGATAGAACTACTTTTCCATCACAGTATGGCATACATTTCTTAGACTTACTTATCGAGGGGCCCAACAATATCTCTCTACTAATGTGAGGGACAAATCTATCTTGACCATTCACATTCCTCTGAATGGAATCCATTAAGCCTGAACATAGCCTTTGTCATCACTCTGTCAAAAGTGACTTTTGACTAGGTCAAAGTTAAGCGACTGTAATATTCTGGAGGAAAAAAAATAATAAGGAGAAAGGACTAAAGTGAAAAGGGGAAAAGTATGGGAGGATAAAATTGGCATTTCCCCTCCCACATTTTTAATACACCTCGGTCAGCAACTCTTTCCGCACTATTCCTCATTTTCTTCTTCCAGAGATTAGATGCAAGCGACGCGAGATAGAGGAAAAGCGAACACACGAACGGAGCTGGTTTCTGCTGATTGAAAAACGTTTTCACTAAGATAAACAAGGATTTTGGTTCAAGTGAGTCTCCTGAACATTCCTTTACCTTCATATTTCTTTATTGTTATCATTTTGAGTTTCAAGGGTTGATTCAAGGTAGAGAAAAAAATAAGAACCGATTAAATTGAATTATAAGCAAGATTAGAGCTTTATTTAATTATATAGAGCATTATATGCGAATTTTTCTGTTGGATCAGTGAAGATTCAGGCTAGGTACTATTCACGACACTGTTCAATGAATAGTAATTTCGAGTCACTATTCACATGAAAATGAACAGTACTCTCGCCCCTGTTCCAACTTATGCCTAAAATATATGGATTTTTGTGATTAAGGTGTAATATTGATGGTAGAAGATTATTGTGACTTGAAATCATAAAGGGGATAATTATTGTGGATTGCATATAATTATGCGTTGTTATTAGGAGAGGACGAAGATAAATTGGAAGCTCAAGGCTAGAGAAGAGAATTATTGAAAGCTTAGTAGGTGAGTGAATAGCGTCCCATTAAAAATTTATAAATTACGTTTTATTGCCTTTTATATCTTCGATTTAATTATCACATTTTAAGCATTATTTCAATAATGAAGATTTATCTGAATTATTTAATCTTTTCATTGATATTGTAAAGAGTAAGATTTGTGGATTTTATTTAATGTTATTTATTCTTTCCTAATTTCTATTTCTATTGAATATTTATGCATAGAATCGAAAGTAACACTTTTGAGCTATTACTTGCAAACTTTCATGCTGGGATGCTTGATATGAAATAGGCGAAAATAGTTTTATTATTGGAAATTGATCCCATGCATGCTTGACAATGTTTTGAAAGGACTGAACACAGAACGCTGGTTATTAATAGCAGAATTGTTAGTCTTTGGCATGCCATTGTAAATTTCGAGCTCGCTTGATATTCGTGGGTGTTGACTCATGTTAGGTATTCGTGGGTGTTGGCTCACGCTTGTTACCTGCGCCTGTTTCATGGCCTCGAGCCACGCTTGTTGGTTATTTACCCTCGTGGACTGTGTGTCCACACTTGATATTCTGTTCTGTTGAAGCCCTTTGAAAATGTGAATTTTGAGAATTTCCTATCGTAAATCATTTTCATTCAACTATTTGTTTTACTATATACATGAGGTTTTCAGAGCAATGAACTGTTTTAGAGTTTTAATTATGATTTGATTATACTCGGCAGAAATTGAGGCTAATGATTATGTTGTTCATCAAAGTTAAGTTTTGTAGATTATTTACTTCAATTTTAGTAAATTTTATAAATGGGATGTTGTTCACCGGAAAATTTATTTTTGGCTTCAGATAACTCAGTTGACCCTGTACCTTTGGTTGAGCAGTGAAGAGCCTCGTCGTTGTTGATATTCAAGTCGCCAACCTCTTTTTGGTAACTACTGCTTGGTGTGTGTGTGTGTGTGTACATATAAATATATGTTCATGTATCTTTTTTAAATAGATGCTCCACATAGTCTATAGGCTGTATCCATATACTTTTATTATATTTTGGGAAATATGTACATGTTGTGGTGGATAATTGATCCAAATTGTTGTGTTGGGTTTTCAGGCCATTGTAGAACTTTTGGGAAGTCTGTCATAAAGAGGAAACTCTACCGAAATTTCTACAGGAGTCCTAATATGTTGATAAAATAATCAGGGTATACTTTTATGTCATAATCTTGAGAAAAGAAGGTATATTTATTGTGTCATTTTGAACTTGACAAACAACATACGTTGATAACTTTAAAGGCTTACTGAGTGTGAGACCTCTTATAGTCCATGCCGGTCCCCTCTAAATTTTAGGGTGTGACAGCGACTCTCATGTAAGAATCTATAATGATCTCAAGTCAAGGGCACATTGAAGTTGTGAGACAAGCTTTTGACATGAATCCATGAAGCAATATCACAGCGGATCTATTCAGCACCTTGTACTCTTATAAGTGCCTATGACTTTGATCCATACATTTCAAAGTTATAATGGTCTTGATTCATCTTTGCTCCTGTGTAGAAGATCGGCCATGGAAATTTAGTATAATCAATATGATTTATCCAAAGATAAATTATCACAACAAACATGCAAAGATTCAGATAACAAAACTGAACGATTCATTAATTATGATACTCAGAACACAGTGATTAGCCATAGGGTAAAATTTTCAACACAAATGTATGCTTGTTCCATATTTTTAGATTATCCTCCAAATCTTCTAATTCAGCCCGTATTTCTTTGTCCCCCTGACCAACTACTTGCAACATTCTCTGAAAGTCTTGATGAGTCAGCCAAGCGGCCTCGAAACGGAAAGGGTAGACATTACAATTTCCCTATACACCTTCAAGTGAAATCAAGAGGGGGTGATGGTCTAAATTCAATTTGGGTCCTACTTTGGCTTTGGCTTCCCCAAACATCACCCTCCAGTTCGGGTTGCACAATGGTCTGTCCAGCATTTTATAAAGTCTACTGGCAAACTTAGTAATAGGTCCTTTCCATGTATATTTTAGACCCTCAGTTTCCAACTCCAATAACTGACATTCATTCATATTATCCCAAAATCTTCTACACTTTCTTGCGTCGACCTCCATCCCTCTTCTCTGTTCATCAACACATTCTATATCATTGAAGCCCCCTACCAATAGCTAAAGTAATTTGGTTTGAGTTGAAATTCTTTTTCATTTCTCCCATAATTCCTTACTTTCACTCTCTCGTGGGCTTGCATAAATAGCTGTGAAACTCCATAAAGAACAACCCATTCCAAGTATCTCGCAATGAATATACTGCTTGCAGCTTCTACTAGATTAATTTTGATACCATCTATGTCCCAAAGAATCCATATACCACTCGACATCCCACTAGCTTCAACAATAATATGGTAGCGAAATCCCATCCTCCGAATTGCTTTCTGTGCATTTTCACCATTGCATCTAGTTTCAACCAATACCACCACATGTGGCTTGAATTGTTTCCTTAGTTCCTTAATGACATTACCAAATTCTCTTTTGACTGCCCCCCCTCACATTACAGACTAAAATCATTAAAATCTATTTTGAGATACAGAGCCTTGACATACCTGCTAATATTCCTCCACTAGGGAGCCCATTATTTGCTCTATTGAGTCTTGAAAGTTCTCTCCATTGTACTCCACCTCCAGTTACTCTAGGAATTTTTCCACATCTGAGAGGCCTATAAAGCTGGACTGTTCTTGAGGGTTTAGTAGTTTGGTTTCATCTATCTCCATAATTGTCTTTAGACTCATAAAGCTTTGGTTTATTTCATGGCCCACTTCTAATATCTGTTTCCTTGCCTTACTGGTCCCAATTTCATTCCCCCTATTGGCCCAGCCGATTCAAATGGTTCATTTTGTTTTTTGGTCTTTTGTTCTCACCCTCCTATTGAGGCCCAACATTAGTTGTCTTTTATAGCCTAATGAGCTCAACTGCTATCTTCTCTTTTCCTTCACTCCCCTTTTCCCCCCGTGTCCCTCTGCGCCTTGTCCCCCCATACTTCGTGTACCAGCCTCTATTCCCTCCTCTTTCCTAATCCCTTGATCTTTCACCTTACTAACTTCTTTATTTGTCGCCTTCTTCCCCTTGTTCTGTCCCTTTCCTTCTCATACCTTTTTTCCACTTCCATTTTGCCTTTATTGCTGCCCCATTTCACTCTTCAAATTTCCTTCCCCTTTTTGATGGTTGGAAATATTTTTCAGAGGTTCCCTTATACTTTCTCCCCATTTTCTCTCCACCTATCCGGTTTCTTCTAACTCACCATCCTCCACTAGTACCTCAAACCTCGAGACAACACCTACTCTTGTACCAGTTGAGCGTTCTTTCCTCTGATCTAGATTTGACTTTCCACCTTAGCTAAGGACATTTTGACTTATATTGTACAATCATCCACCCCCTATAGATGCTTTTCGGTTTGCCGGACGAAATCTCCCCATCTCCTCCTGTGGGTTCATGGCAACTCCTTTCTCCTTATCATTGCTTTTCTACTTGTGACCGTAGCAATGGTCTGAGTCATGCCCAAATTTTCCACACTGCAAGTAAATGAGATGTAAGCCCTCATACTCAATTTTTAGAACATTCCCATTCACCATATACAACGGTAGGAGGGTGAGTTGAGTTCTACCTCCACACACATTCGTGCAAACATTGTTCTAGCTCATGTAAGTGTCATCTCATCCACCTTTATTGCCTTTCCAATTCTATTCCCCAAATGATAAAAGAATTTCTTATTATAATAGTCTCCCGGGAGACCTAGCAATCGTACCCAAACCACTACCCTCTGTATTTTTTCATCCCATGGACTAAAGTTTCTTTTCCACAACTGAACCGTGAAGTATTGCCCTTGAACCAGCCATGGTTGTAGAAACGGTTTTCTTAAACTGGTTACTTAACTTCCAAATCATATTGACAAAATTAATTAATCTTATAAAAGAGGTTTGACTACAAAACTAAGTTAAATATGATAGAAGAGAATAAAACATAACCTCAAAACATTTATCATGCTTAAAGGAATTAAACTCCCTTTTAAAATTTACCCATGATAGAAAATGATAAATATAAATATTCAAATACTATCATGGATAATAAGACTTTACTAAGTCACTTCTTACCAAACCATAGCATAAAAATCAATATCATAGTAATGGGCCTCAACCTTCGAGACTCGAATTCAATAATGCAAACATAATTTATTTTAAAGAATATATTATAAAACTTCCACTCAAGTTTACGGTTTCAAAAATAATAATATCATTGTATCAAATTAGGGGCCTACAGCCTTTATAAAAATAATCCAAGAGAACATGATTTAAAGTATATATTAAAATATCAGAGTACGTAGAAAATATGATCCATACAGTGACAATATACATATAATCAACACATTACTAGAGGAGGAGACTATACAATAACAATAGCCATGTGCAAACCTCCAGAACCTTCCAAGACATCTCAGTACATGTGCTATCACCTAAAAAATGTTAATAGTAAAGGAGTGAAATAAAAGTCTCAGCAACCAGCTATCCAACTCAAAAGGCATACTAGCGAGTGCTAATGAGTGATAAAGAATTAATTGTATCATTTTATGAGTGAAGTAACAAAATCCCTAAATATAAGTATGTCGCATAAAATATATCCACAACCCATACTTTATTTCTCAAAGAGTTCACATAGTCATTTCTACTCACATTTCACACGTTGTATCTCAATACCATCATTATAAATATATTACAAACATCACAAGGGTCACATGGATTACTAGTAACCTTATCACTTTTCTTAATCGCTAGATTTCCTTATGACTCTCTCGCCTTAGCTCCTCTGACTGAACCCATGAGCTAGTTCTTTCCCATGTTATTGGTTTTACCCAAAAGCTCACTGTTTAAGTGATGTGGATTGGTCAGATCCACAGAGCACAAGATTGTATTAAGAAACAATTGTAAATATTGTCACTACCACACATAATCTCTTTAGCACCAAAGTTCACCGTGCATCTTCAATATTAATAATGTAAGGTTTATAAAGTAATATTACCTTTAGAAGAATAAATTCTAAATCACTCACAGACATCACAAGCATGCATAATAAGTGGAAGGTGATAACCTAACGTTAAGTAAGTATGCAATACCATAATTATTCAAGCTCAAAGATTAAATCACCAAAACATAATCAATCAAAAAGAGCTCCAAAGTCTTAACACTACACTGGCGAACGAAATTGATGACAACAGAAAGAAAGGAGGCAAATAAACATTTTGATACCGGCTCTCTCTCTCAACCTAAATGATTAGTTAAAATTACGAAGCATGACCTACAGGAGAAAATTACAATAAAGTGCCCATGATATTTTTTCCCCAACCTTCTCCCTTTCCATTTCTTTATCTTTTTTTCCCCTTTTATCATATTTTGTAATTTCTTTTATTTTAATAACTTATATTGAAATAAATCTATATTACTCAAATAACTACAACATAATTTTTCAATTAACATAAGATAATTATTTTTTAGTGACACTCAAAATTTTGGAATATGGAAAAATTGAGACTTTACATCTATCCTGCTTCAATGCAAAGTAATAGTCACCAAGTATCTTGATAATAGGCGAGCTTTGCCAAAATTTTTCCAGCCTGTCCTTCTTCTTCCAAAAACTCAATACTCGGTCCACTCTCAGTTTCAGTGATTTTGATCCCGTGGTTTATGTTTTCATCTTCACACCAAAGCAGGCTTCCATCCCAGGTTACCTCCTCCATATTCGCATCTCCTTGATTTTTGCTCTGGACTCGTTTCGGTGCCAACACCTCTATACGAAGGGGGTTGTGGTGTGGTTGTCCTGAGCGGAGTCTCCTCATCCAGCATCTACTCCTCTTCTCTGGGTATCATCGAGTTCTCCCCTGTAAAGTAGCCCTCTTTCTTTTGCATCTTCCCCTTTCCTACCTCAGTATTGAGCCTCTCCTTACCTTCTTCCCTTTGCATTCCTTCCTGCGTCAGATTCCTCCTTCCCTATATCTCTGTTGTGCTTGGAACCATCGTGTTGTCGCTATTCCCTTCCACGGCACCTCCCACATGGTGGCCCGGCGGTTGGTTTAGTGGTGAAGATAGCGTAGAATTCAATGGAAAAACTCAGAATTTCTCTCTCTAAAACTTGTTGGCTTCGTGGAACTGTAAATTTTAATGTTGAATAATTTCATGATAAGATATCCATCGGTTTTGCCGTTTTCGGTGAAAAAGAAAGTGTTCGAATTGTACAGATCAGTGGACTGGGGAAGGCCCATGTGGTCTAGAAGATAAGCCGGTGAGCCTATTTACAAAGAGCAGCCTATGCTCTTCTCTTACCGTATGGATAAACCAATACTGTATGGGCTTTTTAATATCTGTTCCGATGCTATTTGGATCAACCGAAAAAAAACACCCGATTGTGGCTCATTTGACTCCGCACAATACAAGGGACAAGTCACTTATACCAAATTTTAGATTTAGATTCCTGATAGTCTAAATAAAATGAAAAAACCATCTTACGTAAATAACCAAGCACATGAACATATGAACAACTCCAGGAAGCCATAAAAAGGAGTCAAGGTTAAGACTAATTAATCTGCGCACTAATAAAAATACTAACAAATAGTCTATAAAGGGAACCCTTTCCTCCCTGGTAAACATAATAATCTGAGAACATTTAAGTTTACAGGAGAAACAAATGAGAAAAACAGAAGCCGCCCAGTGGATCGGAGGTAAGGTTAAAAACATGGATGAGGGGAGTGAAGGGAGCAAGAGTAGTAATAAATGGTAATATATATATACATGTACAGATGGTTAAGGATATATATATATATGTGAAGACAGCAAGCTAAGGGAGTGCGTTTCTGGTTTTTGAATGTAGGCATGGAATGAACAAAAATGAAATTAGAAGTTCAAGAGGGTGGGAGAGAGGCCTGAGAGCCAAGGACTGGTAATTTGAGTGCAGAAGGGGTCTTGGTTCCAGTCCATGGAAATGACGGCGGGAAGCTGGAGGTCGGGAATTTTATCTTTGGTTCGCAAGGGGGTGGTTTTGCGGTCATGAAACAAGTCATGGTCAGGCGATTCTTGCTTGAGAAGCAGCGTGGGAGTATCGCCGGAGGTGCAGGGCGACGCGTGCTTGAGCTCTTCCTCCATTGCAGCCCTCTGCTCCAAGACCTTCAAGGACGTGGCCTTTCTGTATATCTTGCAGAGTACAATGTCCTTGGGGAGGTGGGAGGAGTCGGGGAGGCGGTACTCATTCATGACCCAGTCGGTCTTGGACCCGCGGGGGGCTCGACCGCGGTAGAAGACAAGGGTCTTCCTGAGGCCGATGAGGCGCTTGGGGTCGGAGAGGCTGATGATTTTGCGGTCGGAACCGGTGGCCTTCCAGAAGCCTTTCTGGGTGGTGCGGTTGGGCCTGCCGCCGCTCCCATGCTTCTTGTCCCTCGGCACGAAGAAGTACCATTCTCTTTCTCCCACCTTGGCAAGGCCTGCGCCGCAAGCATGTATATGTAGATATTAAGTGAGCCAACGAGTTAGTGAGTATATAGATATGTGTGTGTGTGGATATATATATAGACATGCTTATGCACACATACCGGGCAGGTCCCAAGGATCGTGGTGATAAATGTTGAGGAAACCAATGATGTCGAAACGCAGCTTGTGGCCGAGGATGGTGTTCTTGAGGTAGAAATCAAGGAGTTCCTCTTCGGTGGGGTGGAATCGGAAGCCTGGCAGCTCCATATCTCCTGTCGTCATTTCGCTCATACTGCCTCCTCCTCTCCTTGTTCCTCTTGACTCTTGAAATCCCCCGGGGCCTTGTGCCCTTTATATATTACCAATGCGCATCTTCATCATCCATTCATCCCTCGCTGAACGCTCCAGATTACTCCAACCCATTGATTGGTCATTATTCTTTTCTGGGGCCACTCCCTGACCGGGTTTAATTCAACATCGATGGTGATGGTGGGACCCACGCGGCTTTGCCTTAAATCTCTTCAAGACTCACTCCCTCTGGGCCCCTTGACTTCCCTTTCTCCATGTCTTTGGACTCTTCCCCGGAATTTCCTCTCATTTACACTCACATGCCTCCCCCTCCTCCCAAATGTATTCTATAGGCTTTGCATTTAATATATATCGTTACAAATTGATTTAATATATGTTATGCTACACCTACAAATTTTTGGGTTCTTCACATTAAAGGGTTAGTGTAAAATCAATGAAAGATTGTAATCTTGTGCTTGTTTGAAAATCCAAAAAATATGTTTTTATACCGATGCAGATGAAAATCATCTCATATGCATATTTTATACAGGGCAAAATCTCATGAGAGGGTGTAATAACTTACATCCCTTCAATAATGTAGTTCAAGAATCTAGATTAATTTATTATCGGGATTGACAAGTCCTATTTTTTTTTTTTTTGGTACAAGACAGATCCTAAATAGTTATGCCCGGAATGAGTACAACTCTCTTACTGATTGAGTAGCAAAATACTTGATAGGTGAAATTTTGTATCTTTAATCACCCTCCAATGTTTTTAACATATCTTGATGGAAGGTGATAAAGGAATCTAGAGTAGTCTTTTCTTTTCATTTATATTATTCTCTCTGAGGTTATAGAATTTAGTTCCATACTAACAAAATCACTTGAAAATAGTGCTAAGGTGCAAGCTTCTTCTTTTCTTCGGTTTTGTTAAAAAATAAGTTTGTAACTTCTCTCAATGTCATTTGATCACAATATAAGGATTGAATATTTATCAATTAAGTAAACAGATCCAAATTGCCATTTCACAAGGGGGAGGAATAATGTCCCCTTTTATCTTTCACCCCTGCTCACTATCTCTGTCATTGGATCAACTTCCAAAGGTTGAATTTTAATATATTGAAACAATATTATTATAATATTTAATACAAAAAAATACATATAAATAAATTTAAACCGTTCATAAGTGCAAAGGTTAAAAAAACTATAAAATGTTTTAGTAAAAATATGCAGAATTAAACTATTTAGATTACATTTTAAGATCTTTAATTTATTTTAATATATTTTTGTTATTTAATATTATAATAGTATTTAGATTAGACAAAGCCTGGTGCCATCCTTGCCGCGTTATTGGTACCATATCCATCAACACTTATGGATCTCGACCAAAAAAAACCCATATGGATCGAACCATGCACTATTAATTAAACTCGGTTGAGTTTATATGCTCTTCAATAAACACCCTACTAAATTTGGTTGAGTTTATCTGCTCTTCAGTTTACATTGTACCATTACCCGCTAGGGGAAAAAAGAGCATCAGTTTCGGGAACTTGTGTGATAACTGAGATCGATTGGTTTGGTAGAAGTCAATATAATTTAACAATTAGTTGAAATTGAGGCCAAAACGAAAAGGTGCAATTCATTTGGACGGATGCAAAATTACAAACTTAGAGAGTGCAAATGCCTTGTCTCTTCTACGCAAATTGATCCCCTGAATTGTATCCAACTATCTGTAGAAAGTAGATCTTTTTATTTTATTTTTTTAAGATGGGTGAATGAAAGTGAAAATCACACGTCGTTACCATTAAATTTTCTGAAATGAATAAAGAAATTGATGATTATTAGTGTGAAAGTGCGGCGTTTATCTATTCATAAAATATCAATCAGTTCTAAACGTAGTAATCGATGGAATTATTAACACACGCACTTTTGCATATGGTGTACTTGCATAGAATAATAGAACAGTACAGCAGAAATTGAGATGGAGGGGGGATGCATACTGAACCGGGGGGGGGGACTGGAGAGAGAGGAACGGGTCCAAGTCACTATTTGAGCGATGGTTGACGAAGTCAATTTGGTGTACATTGGGGGAGTGATGAAAAAACAAAAGCATGAAACTTGGAAAAAAGAGGATGCCTGGTGGCCATTTTCCAAAGGGATATGATTCTCAATTCAAAGCCATATACGCGTTTGCAACATTATTTTCGTTCTCAAAGCCTCACGTCCTATGATGCGTGAACGATAAAACGCTTTGACTTGGAAAGTCTTGTGCGAAGACTTAGAGAGCAAGTCTTTCTACATTTGAAGTGACTCGGATTTAATTAACCAGGGCTTTGATGTGCATATATATATATAAAGCCAAATAATATGATTTTACTTTTCATGTTTCGAATCTGCGGAGTTTGATGCATGATGATGATGATGATGTATGGAGAGTCATGGGGGTATGTATATACAGTATAGGGTACGTAGGTAGGTACACACGAGACTTGTTAACATAAGGAGCTTCCTCCGCTACTTCCTGGAATCTTCTCAGCAAACAATCAGCTTCCACTTGTGTCCCATCCATCTGCTTTACTATTTACTTTCGCCTTCAACTGCGTCTCAGTTTCACTTCACCGCTCCCTTTTTTTAAAAAATGGATACAACTACGTACACTCTCACCCCACCCGAAATTTCTTGGCACTCCTTTTGACGCATCCATCCACCCATGTCCCTTTATTAGCTCCCGTACGTTTATTTCCTTTCATAGCACTTGCTGCCATCAACTCAGCACTTAGAAAGCTCTCCCCACCTGCAACTTGTCCCCTTCGATCTCACCAAAGCAAAAACATTTTCCCACACGGAGGTTATAAAATTATCAAATGAAAATTGGATGTCATGATTAAAAACTGTAAAAGACATGTCACTATTGGGTTCCAATCATGCATATATGTCTGTATGAAAACATATTGATGGTTGGATCTTCTAATTTATGTGTCGCTCTGCATATCAATGATATCCATTTGGGTTATTTGTTTTCAATTATAAAACGAATATATATATATATTAGAATATAAGTATGGAGGAAAAAATATGAAGCGAAATTCCATGGAGGGTGATTTCAAGTTATATGTTCCGTGGAAAGTATAATTGCAAGACTTGACTGTAGGAGAATTGTGATAAGTGAAGACAAGTCAATGCATGAAGAGATTGGGGGCGTTGACTGGGTCTACCCTGTAAAGATCCAGATCCAGGCGACAAGACACCTGCTTCCATCTCCCCTCTCCTTTCAATCAAATTTCATTCACACACACATGCTCTATTTTCACTGAAAGCTCCAATCAAGTGCTGCCTCATCATGCAAATCACTCTCCTGTGGCCCAACCTACTGGACAACTTATAACACATTTTTCAATGCATATAATTATGCTAATTGTGTTTTGTACCAGAGTGACTGATTAAGTATGACTCCTATAAGATCACATTTTTCCACGATTTTGTTGACCCATGACCGCATATGGATTGCATAATTTGGGCTTCCCGATACCTAAAATTCACTTGGTGCAATAGGACCATGCCGATGGATTGGGCTACAGATTGACTTAGATCGAGAACTAGCCCATCTTGCTTTTGGACCCATTTTTTTGCACCCAAGACCCGGCCCTAATGCAGTCAACCCAATACTTAAACAGATTGGGGTAAGCAAATTTTGGAGGAGGAGGAGGAGGAGGACCGACAGCCATAAATCCAGGGTCAATCAGTCAGATAAACAAAATAAAGTCAGGATTACAGCAGAAATAGAACTAGATCTAAACTCAAATTCCAAATTCATAAAAATCGACAAAGTTAAGCCTTCTGTGCCCTTTTTTCCACAAAATTAGTTCACAGCCAAAACAAATAACGTAGTGACCAAAGCGTTCAATGGCAAACAGAAAGGGCTGGCAGGGGGGTCTTGAAAATGACTACGATCGTTGAAGACATGCTAAAGGACATTGGCTTTATTAAGTGCTGCAAGTAATCTCCAATGGAGTGCCTATCCAATAAAAATGCAGCTTGGTCCGGCTCTTTCACATTTACTTTTCACGATCAATCTTACAGGTTAACAACAGTACTCAATCAATTTTTATGAGCCCCAGGCTCAATGTTCTTGATGATTCTTTTGCCGCCAGCCAACTGCATGAACATTCAGCGAGCTGTTATACATTTAACTTTAAATAAATTTAGGTCATGTTTGATAATCATTTTTTGAAAATATTTTTATGTAAATCGAACCAAAACTCTCTCACATGCTTATTTTAGATTGTGTAAAATCATTTTTAGAAACTGCTCCCAAACATGCTCTTAACATAATATTCGATTGACTCGCTTTCCATCAATATCAATATAACTATAAAAAGTCTTGGGTTAAACCTACTTTTGGTCCTCATAGTTTGCCTCAATTTTGGTTTAGGTCCCTGTAGTTTAAAAATTTTGTTTTTGGTCCCTAAAGTTTACTCCGTCTGAAACCGTTTGTCCCTATAGTTTCAAAAGGATCTAAATAAGTGTTTAACACCGTTAAATTCGCTGATGTGTCTCTAACACCGTTATTTTGTCTAAGGTGGCATGATGACTGGGAATATAAGCTGCCTACATGGACTGATGACTTGATTTTTTTTTTTTTAAAAAAAAGACAAGCTTCAAAGGGAAAAGACCAGACATTGGGCATAAAAAAAACAAAAGGAAAAGACCAAACAGAAAGGAACGTGCGTAAGGGAAAAAGGGGAAAGCCTAGGTCAAAAGAGGACCCACTTGCCGTTGTCGGAAGTCAGCGCTACCGGTCGTCGGAGTCATCCAAGTTCCGGTGATATTCCGGTGACGTCTCTACCATTGCATTGAGGTTGTTGATTGACTTTGTAAGTGTGCTGTGTTTTTGTGATTCCTACATACCGATGGTCGAAGTTAGCGTTACCCACTTTTTTTTTATTCCTATATACTACGTGATGCTCTGTTTTTATTATTGGAATATGAGGTTGGGGTTTGGTGCTCATTGGTGCATGTTTCTATGTAAGTTTTTTCCCCCTAGTATATGTGTGTGCTATAGTGGATTACAGGTTATTTGGAGAATTGTGTTTCAGATTGAATTGATTCCGGTGGTATAGATGTGTATGCTCTGTTTTTACATTTTTTTTGGGGTAAGTGTTGAAGAAT
Source organism: Vachellia collinsii (assembly GCA_006871305.1). Lineage (NCBI taxonomy): Eukaryota > Viridiplantae > Streptophyta > Magnoliopsida > Fabales > Fabaceae > Vachellia > Vachellia collinsii. The sequence continues at coordinate 33,591 of QFDD01000326.1, read as the reverse complement.
GAGGTAATACAGTAACAATGCAACTCACCATCACCTTGATATGTATGTTGTGTGTGTGTAAATAAATACAGATTTTAGATTAAATTGATTTCGGTATTCCTCTGTCTTTGTCTGTGTGTGTGTATCTCTCTCTCTCTCTCTCTGTGCCCCTATATTTGTTTTTTGTTATTGTGGGGACTTCCTAAAGAGAAGTTATAAAACTTGTCTTGCTTGCTTCATAAAATACTGGCACAACTATGAAGAATCATTCTCAAGGGAGCATCTTTTTATTATTTTTTTTTAGATTTTAGACTAATACTAACTACTGATAATAATACCCTTCTCCTTGATATTGTTAAGTTCATTTACAGACTGATGATAAAAACATATAAAGAAATGGTTCATCCCCGTTCTGAGATTTCCTTTATCAATCTCGTCTGTATAATCATCAAGATTCTTTTTAGATTATACATGCTTGCTATATTCAAATCTTCCAATCAATTAATACACCAAGTCGTATAATTAGAAAATAATGTTGTGTATGGGATATGTATGTATGCAGCTTTTCTAATTAAAAAGAGCACAATAGATTAAGTTCAGATTTTGATAGGTAGAAAGAAAAGTAAGGCGAAGGATATAGGATGAAGAGAAGCAAACAAGTGCTATGAGTTGATTTAAGTTGAACAATATGATAAAGACGTCATACCAATTTTGTCTTGATTTGAAGGGATTTTGAAATCATATACACACATATACATAAACAAGTTGTAGGTGGGATGTTCAAGTGGAAGCTTACTTGGGGATGATGTTGGTGCGACTTTCATTTTAGAAAGAGGTGAACTGTGTTAGAATATAACTATTTTTGTGTGATCTGATAGATTTTGCCACATTCCTCTTCTTATTATTTGCTCTCTAAGTATTTATTTAAAATAAAAGTAGTCAGTAATTTAATGATTCTCATTTTTGAAACCTGCATTTGTGTGTACATATATTTGGAGGTTTCATTCTTAATTCTTATGCTGAAACAAACTAAATCTGGTATTTGTGTGTGTGTGTGTGTGTAAATATCTCTCTCTATTATTGGACAATGAGCCTTATATCTCACTCTTATGTTAGACTTGTGTTTCAGTTTGAATTGATCCTCGTCATTTGAGCGTTGAAACGTGAAGCATGGGTTTAGAGTCAGAGAGCAATGACACTAGCTGGGATAGTCAAGTAAAAGGAAGTGATAATGAATCAAATGCAAATTTGTCTGGTTTTGACGATAGTGAAAAAGAAAATATGGATGATGATTATTTAAAAGAATATGTTGAATTTGGTGTTAGTGAGGTGTTAGATGAGGTTTTTTGTGGTAGTTCACAATTTATAATGGGCGATCAAAATGAAGCAGAGGATAGAAATTTGGCTGTTGTGACAGAGGAAGATATATTAGATATGGTATCTGATTATGAATCGGAGGATATTGCAGATATTGATTATTTGAGTAATGATGAGGATGAGAGAGTAGATAAAGTGATGAACAAAAAATATAATCCCTTGGAAATGTGTAAAGAGTATAAATTTGAATTAGGGATGGAATTCACTTCCCTTGAACAATTTAAATGTGCGGTTAGAGAGTATGCTCTGCTTAATGGATATGAAGTGAAATATGTAAAAAATAATAAAGCTAGGTGTAGAGTGAAGTGTGGATAGAAGGGATGTGAGTGGTTAATGTTTGTAAGTAAAGTTGGGGGTGAATTGACATATCGATTAAAGACATTGCACTCTAAACACACATGTGGAGCATCTATAAAGGGTAAGAATGCCTCATCCAAGTGGATTTCGGAGAAGATAGTTAACTTACTAAAAACAAATAGAAACATGAAGTTGGCAAATATAATCGTAGCAGTGAAAGAGCACTATATGGTTGATGTGTCTGTGTGGGAAGCATACAAGGCAAGGAAAATAGCAAAAGCAATGATTGAAGGTGATTATAAGGAGCAATACCATAAGTTGAGAGACTATTGTAATGAAGTAAGAAAGTACAACCCAGAGACATCTTTTGCTATAGTTACTGATCGACCATACATGGACCATCCTCCAATATTTAGGAGAATATATGAGTGCATCGGTGCTATGAAACAAGGGTTCTTAGCTGGATGTAGACCTATAATTGGGTTAGATGGGTGTTTTTTGAAAGGGCCGTATGGAGGAATACTACTTGTAGCTGTGGGACATGATCCAAATGATCAATACTTTCCATTAGCTTGGGCAGTGGTGGAGGGAGAAAATAGAGACTCATAGACATGGTTTTTGAGAAATTTGTTTGATGATATTGGGACTATGAGAGAAAGAAGATGGGTTTTCATTTCTGACCGACAAAAAGTATCTTCATTTTTATTTCACTGTCAAACAACAAAAAATTATGGACTGTGCAGGTGCATGTTTGGTCTCACGGGTTAGCATGCTGAGGAACAAAAAAGAAAAAAAAATTCAACTTGGCTTATATATATATATATATGGACTGTGCAGTTGCAATAGTATATATTTTTTGGCTTTGCAGGAGAAATAGTATATATATCTTTCTTATAAGTATATCTAGACTGTGCAGGTGCAGTAGTATATATATTTGCGACTTCATTCTGAACATACCGAGAGCATGTATATCTTGGCATATCAGTAATATATATGCATTTTATTTTAACTCTTCCTACCATCATCTCTCTATATTTTCCTATGCAGTAATATTAGCTTTCTCTTGTTCACGTATTTGTTCCATTTCATTAGACTTGCATTACTAAAATCAGATTTCTCTCTTATGCATCACTAAAATCAGCTTTCTCCCATTTCTTTTCTTGCCACGTCAAGCTTTCTCTTGTCAAGCAGTAACAGTAAAATTAGTCTACAATTATTCCCACTTTTTGTTGTCTATTTCTGGTTTTAGTCTTGTTATCTCCTTTGTTGACAACACATAATTGATGATAATTGTAGGGTCTTGTTCCAACATTTGAAGAGTTGCTTGAAGGTGCTGAACATCGCTTTTGTGTTCAACATTTATATGCGAATGTCAAAGCAAAATTTGGAGGAGGAACTGTTGTTCGTGATTTAATCCTTCGTGCTGCAAAGTCCACTATTAAGGCAGATTGGAGAGAAAGGATGAATGAGTTAAAAGCTATCTCAACTGAAGCTCATGATTATTTGATGGGAATCCCTCCAAGTTGTTGGACCAAGTCACATTTTTATGAGACTAGTAAGTGTGATATGATCACCAACAACATTACAGAGTCATTCAATGGCAGATTGTTGGAGGCAAGAGAACTTCCAATCGTGAGCATGCTTGATTGGATCAGAACATATCTTATGACTAGATTTGCTGAAAATAGGGTGAAGGTAGAGAAGTATCGTGACAAGGGAATAGTGTGTCCTAAACCTCGAAAAAGATTGGATAAAGAAGTTGAAGAATGTCGGAAGTGGGAAGTTAGATATGTGGGCAATAATCGATATGAGGTTTCACACAATAGAGATAAGTTTCAACTTGACCTTGCTATTAGAAACTGCTCTTGTTATTGGTGGCAACTGAATGGAATTCCATGCAGGTATAATATTCTTTCATTTCATTTTAGTTGTCAATGAAATATAATCTTTCAGGTGATTAAATAACGTTCATATGATTTCATTTGCTTTCGTAGGTATGCCGTTGCTTGCATTTATGCAAGAAGGGAGGATCCTCATGAGTATGTTGACAAGTACTTAACTTTGCAAGCTTTTGTTGCTTGTTACTCCCCTATCATTGAGCCCATCAATGGTGAGAACATGTGGGAGAAAGCAGATGGTGACCCACTTGATCCGCCTGTATATCACAAACGTCCTGGGAGACCAACGAAAAAACGTAAAAGAGGGCCAGATGAGGATACAACCACAAGTGGAACTCAGAAGGAGAGGCGGAAAAATACAACTCTTCGGTGTTCTAATTGTGAGGAGTATGGCCACAATCGAAGATCTTGCAAGCATCCAAAGAAATATGGCCCAAGTATCCAACCTCCCAAGCAATCTGCCAAGAAGACTAGCAAGCAACCTACAAAAAAGACATTACGTTCCAAGTTACCCATCAAGCGGGGTTCCAATCAACCATCTTCCACACAAGAGTCCATTCACGCAACACCCCCAGAGAGTAATCAGCCTTAAGAGAAAATATGTCATTTACTTAGCCATTTTGAACTTAGCCATTTGGTACATGTGGTTCATTTTGTGTGTTTACTTATTTTGTATGGTGGGAAATGTAATCTCTATACATGGAACATAACCATTTGGCACATTATTCTTATATGGAACATAACCATTTGCCACATAATCATTTGGCACATTTTGATTAGCATCATAATATTACAAATATGTCATTTTCCCCAACTTACAAAGATGGTGAGCCAATATTACAATACATAGAGCAAATATGTCATTTTGCCATACCCAAAATGCTCAAACTAAGACATATTACAATACATTGGTTATCCTTACACATTGAAATTGACAACTTTCCAAATCAAAAACAAATTCACAACAACCAATATAAACAACACTTGTTCAACAAACTTCAGCTTCCTTCTAAACTCTATATTCTCTTCCTTCAACTTCTTTAGCTCCTCAAAAGTTGGATTGTTAGCTGGTCCATCAAACCAATCAAAGTAATCACATCCCCAACGTGTCTGTATATCACAAAAAAAAAACCAAAACCCAATAAATTAATTCATTAAAAAAAATCCTTCCACATTCTCTTTTCATTATTGTTAGTTACACATATGATCCACTAACCTTGTAATTGGCACATTTCATAAACCTCTTGCCATAATTTTGATCCATCCATGAAGTGAGAATTATAACTTCATCCCCACATTTGCACCTTTCACCCAACCTTCTTCCTATTGAGTGTGAGTGCAAGGAGGAACTCCTACTAGAAGCCATTCAACTAACTGAAAAAAGACTTTGACATGAAGATATTAAATTAATGTGCACATTCAGATTTGAGAATGGAAAAAAGAGAACAGAACATTCAGAAGCACCACATATTAATACAAATGTAAAAGCACCACAAAAACATTAGGGTCATTTTCATAAAACTGTCAGAACTAGTTAGGGTCATTTTAATAAAACTATCATTACGTATTCACATATAGAAGTCTATGTTTATTTGCTATTTGTTGTGTATGATGATAAAAAAAATGATGTTTTTAAATTGTTCCTTACATTTGATCATGGAAATATCATAGAAAACAAAAAACACACTTATTACCTATTATTCATCTGAACCAACATCTATATATACTGTCATAGAAATATTGATTTTGTCATTAATTGGAGCACAGCACAGTAGGCATATATTCATGGCAGACAAACCCCAAAAAACACACTTATTACCTACTATTTGTCTGAACCAACATCTATGTATACTTCCTTTTGACAAATTAATGATTATTACTATTAAGATCAACAAATTAATGTGATTTTGGCTTTTAAGTCACAAATTCATTAATATACGTGTGTGTGTGACTATAGATATCTTAACTCTCATCGCTTGAGCTTAATCCACAACCTTCATCTAACTCAATTTTCCATATCCCTCTCCAATTTTTCTGTTACTATAAATAAAACTACACGGTAGCTGGCCTCAAATTTGAGTAATTGCATGTATTTTATTGACTGATTTTAATTCATCCACACCCAAGATCCACCTTGTTAATTAATCAATCTACTCTAACTTCTTTCCTACAACCACAAACCCAACGGATATAACTGACTACTTTATATTTTTAAACATAGATCAATCTCACACCTAATGACAGTTAAACTAACTTTTGGTTAATTTTGGTTTGGCATATAACCGACTACTTTCTATCTTTCCTCAACTCTCAACAAAGATTGATTTTTTTTCCTGGGTTCTGATGAAGAGTTTTATTGCACAAATAAAAATTGAAGAATGCTTATGTTTTATTATTATTTTTCTGCTTTGCTGTTGGTCAATTTTGGTTTGGTTTGCCTGCTGTCACTATCTCTTTGGTTTGCCTGCTGTCACTATCTTCATTTTCAGTTGGGAATGCGTTTGGGTATATTGGACTTAAAGAAAAATCTCTCCCATTTATCTCTTGTTACAGTAAAGCAGCAAAGCAAAAAACAAGGAGGCTTAAATATTGTTCATACAGTTATTCCACATCTCATACCAATAATTCATATCCTAAAGGGATTTATGTACTTCCTTTTCTATTGGATTGTAAAAACCAACATAAACAACACTCTAACAGTAGAAGCACCGTATCTTACTCAGAAAATCAGCCAAGCCTCTCTTGAACAGTGGCAAACGGACGCCACCCCTTCCTCGCCGGAGACGACACCCAGCCCACAGAAGACAATCGTAATGTGCCAGAGGACGGCAAGTGGGTCCTCTTTTGACCTAGGCTTTCCCCTTTTTCCCTTACGCACGCTCCATTCTGTTTGGTCTTTTCCTTTTGTGTTTTTTTTGTGCCCAACGTCTGGTCTTTTCCCTTTGAAGCTTGTCTTTTTTTTTTTTAAAAAAAAAAAATCCATTTCATCAGTCCATGTAGGTAGCTTATATTCGCAGTCATCATGCCACCTCAGACAAAATAACGATGTTAGAGACACATCAGTGAATTTAACGGTGTTAAACACTTATTTAGGTCCTTTTGAAATTATAGGGACTAATGGTTTTAGACGGAGTAAACTTTAAGGACCAAAAACAAAACTTTTAAACTACAGGGATCTAAACCAAAATTGAGGCAAACTATGAGAACCAAAAGTTGATTTAACCCAAAAGTCTTTCACAAAACACTGATGATAAGAAAAACCAATTTTCAAAACAAACAATTTCAAAAAACCTCCCGCCACAAATTTTAAACTGGTTTCACCCAAAACGCTCCTTCTTTGCCCCCCCCTCTCTCTCACATTTTCAGCCCACAATGCCTCTGCGAGAGACCCCTTTACTTTCTATGTAGCTTCATAAGCGTAGTGACCAGAGCCGCTGTTCATGTTCTCGCCGAGCTTGCTAAGAATGGTAAGTTCCCTTTGAGCTTCCCAAATCATCTCGTTTCTTCCTCTCTTTGGTCAACCATCTTCAAGCAGAAACAGTGTAGGCTAAGAGGAAAGGCCAGCGGAAGTTGGAGGAAGATTTTGAAGACGAGACAGAGATCCCGTCCAACGATTTCATCTCGTCCTGCCGTTGGTCAAGTTTTCCCCTGTATATGTATTTTTCTCTATTTCTTCTTCTGTTAGTTCAAGAGCTCAGAGTAAAAATTTCTTTCTCTATTCTACGCGTGATAGATCTTTAATAACTTGAGAGGGTTTTTCAAGAAAGGGAACGCACAGCGACCGAACAACACCAACAGAACGATAATGCTTTGCTTCAGATCTTTAATGATTATATTAGCTGCTCTTTGCTAATGCAGAGTTTTAAATGCAACATTTTCATTGCAGTTGAATTGACTTCAGAACGATAATGGTTTGCTTCAAATCCAGCAAAAAGAGTTGAAGGACACCATATGAGGCCTACTTTTGTCCAGGGAAAATTTCATTCATGCTTACGAGGTTCGTATATGGTAATTTTTTGGTCATGAACGGGATGTTTCTTAAATCACGCCTGTCATTTCTCTGTTCTTTTTTAAACAATAATATAATCAAGTGTTGGGATTTCACAATGAAGGCTAACGCTTCAGCAATGGCAAGTAGGGAAGCTTCATGGTACAGTTGGTTTTCTCGATTTAATTATTTTTCTACTCTGCTGTCGAAGATTTTCTTCCTGCTGATGCTGCTAAGGATGCCACCAACTATTCAATGTTAGTTATCTACCTTTGCACTTACACGAACATTATCTCCTTCCCTCTCTCCAATTTTACCATGCTTTGTTTCGAAACATGTACAACTATCGATTACGTTTTTCCAAACGTGGTCTGATGCCCCAAGCAGATATTTTACATTGACGTGTTGCAAGGTCCTATACGTCGCTTATATAGTTGAAAGCTTGAGGTAGTAAACTATTCAGAAACTAATCAAGACTGAGATGACTCCAAGAGAAATTATGTTGTTGGGCAATATGTACTACTTTGTAGCAAAAACATTCATATGAATTCTAAAGCTTCTGTAATTGCATTTCATGATATCATTTCGTCCTCTGGCAGAACTAGTAGCCTTGATTTTAGATATGCAATATTAAAATGCCTCATACTTTTTCATCCTCATTGTGCCGCAAATCTACAGCTCCCATGTAACTTCCAATACTTGCAACCCTCCCAGTACAGGAATTCTATAACTGCCTCTAAGAATTACCATGTAGTAGTTTAGATTAATTATTTATTAAATATATATCTACGGTTGATTATGGAAAGGTTGCCAATTGTTTTAGGTTATTTAATACTTGGTAAATGTATTATTCATTCAAACAAGATAACATTTCCCTTTTTCACTTTTGTATGTATATGTAGATTTGTTTTCAGTAATTATATTTGTGTTACAGGATATATTTCCATGATAAATTTTTGTATACTCTTGAGTATATTTTGATTGAACCTATCAGATATATTAATCTCAAATACACATTTGTTTATACTCTAGAATGTATCAAGTATAAAGGCACAAAAAGGAAGTTTGGTAAACAAATTCATTTTTGATGGTTTTTATTGCTACTTTTGATATATATATATATTGAGACTATTTGTGCTTTTATCTAGAATTTATGTAAGCTCTTTTTTAACCCTTCATTTCAAGATTGTTGTTGGTTGATATATCGAGTTTCACATGGAATTTCTTTGCTTTTCAGAGCATAAAGAACACAGTGAATTGATTCCTCTAATAGGGAGTAGTACATCAGTACGCTCAATACACTGTAAACCAAGCAGCCTTATCCCAAGTCAACACAAGAGGAAGTTGCGTAGTGTTACAGGATAACATTATAGTTTGAGTTTTTTGCTCACATAATTTCCATTTTTTATGTGGTTCTATTGTATTATAATTTATATTTAGTTTCTCTCTTATTTAAAGGTGGATATAGGAATATCTGAAAATTTTCCAACACAAGAAAATGAATGAAGGTATAGAAGTTTCATTCTTGCATTGATAGGAATTAAAGGAGCCTAATTGGTGTATATCAGAAGTTTCATTTCTGTCACTGGTAGAGGGGTTTCATTCTTGTACTGGAAGGTATGATGGCACTTACCATTTTAATGAATGTTAGAACTTAGAATACATATCAGTTCAAATTATGAAAATATCTCTTTTTTAAAGTTGTGCATGAGAACTATGTTTATAATGAAAGATAGATGCGTTTGCATCTTTGTCATATTGGATAAATTTGTGCTTTTGATTTCATGTATACAAGCAGTTATAAGATTACAAGAACAATTTAATTGAAATGGGAACTTATCATGTGTATTTACTATTTGTTTGGACAGGCACTAGATAAAGCTTATCAGGTTTGACCACTTAAAAAAAAAGTGATGGGCTGTAGCTTTATTTGATGCTCTTATCAACGTTTTTATGAATTAATAGTGAATGTTATTGAAAAGTCTGACATTTTGCTACAGATATTTGCTATAGATATGCAGACCTAATGATGGTAATTGCAAGTATTGTAAGATCTCCATACATATCGATTATTGTTGTATGTTGTTTTTTTTCCAGTAAAGTCAAGGATTATGCACAAGCCGCCTATTGTTGTAGTTATGGTATCGTTGTATGTTGATCATGCTTTTTCACTAATAAAAAAAATATTATGTACAAGCTTCCTGCGCATCGGGCGCTGAAGGCACTCTAGTTTAACTTAAAGCCAAATCAACAGTGTTCTATATGAAAATTGATGCAGAGCCATAGCTTTGAGTTAGGTCACATAAGAGTGCATTATTAATGAACGTTACAAGAATAATTTTTAAATTTTAAAAGATAAATGTTGGACCCTTAGCCAACAAAGTATTTTGTTCATCCAAAGCGCGCTTGTCCAAAACACCACTTCCATATGGTCACTGACATTGCCAGACATTCGACCGTTGACATTCCCAATTATTCTTCGCTGTACAGATGCCATGCTGATACCAGAAAAAACCACAGTGAAACTAGATTGCACCCAACTCAATTTATAAGGAAGAAACAAGATCAATAGGTTCGGATTAAAGCTTCAGTTATCGGATGAAACCTATGCCTCCAAACATAAGATAAGCACATCTTTTAGGAAATGGGTCACTATTATTCTGCTAACCATGATCATGCTGGTAACTTCCCACTTCCCTCCCTTCAGTGTAATTTTCTACCATCCATAAACCAAGTGACGAAATAGATGCTGCTCAATGCTCGTCTACATCAACCTTTTCTCTTTGAGGCAAGTCTAGTTTGAGCAACTTCGTGAACTACAACATAGAGCAGCATGCATGAAGGCAGTCAGTAATTGTGGCAGGGTGCTCAAAAATCAAGTGAAGAAATAGATTGAAGGTTATTTCATGCAGCAGCTGGTTTGTAGAAATTTACATCTAAAAGACCTTTGCGTTTAAACATGGAGAAGCACATCAGAATCTAACCTGAGATGTCTTGAGTTCTAGCTCATCCCACTCTAAGTAAGGATTGCTTCCTTCCACTATACCTGTTCCAGCATATATCCATGCTCCCATATCCTATGAAAAAAATCAATAAAATGATTTGCAACTAAGTTTCCAAAATTTAGCATCGAACGTTGTAGAAAAATCTTATTAATTTATTCATCAACTTGAAGGGATTAGACACTCATTTTTCAAGCTTTACGACTGATTATAAAATGATTTGCAACTGAGATGAAAAAAATTTAAAATGGAACACTTAAAATACTTGTTGATTTATTCATCAAGTTGTAGAGATTTAACACCCATTATTCGAAATTTACAATTGATAATAGAATGATTTCCCAAAGTGCCATTCCCCTATATTCAATTTACCAGTTATTCTGCGTACTTAAACAAGAGTTATGATGACATTCTATTCTCTCCAGTGTCTCAGAAACATGAAGCGTCACTTTGAAATATGATCAAAACATCATAAAACAAATTATAGCGAACCTTTTCCACCAAAGCTGATCTGATGCCAACAGCAAACTCACTCTCCCCACCGCCAAACCAACCAACAGGACCAGCATACATTCCTCTATCAAATACTTCTGAAAAAAACGTTTGAAAGTAAGGTAACTTTTTCCCCAAATGAATAAAAGCAACAAATTTATCAATAAAAAAACATGATTATGCTTCCCCATTTTTAGTCCAAGTGAACACAAACTATGTTACCTATTTCAGTGGGAACAGTTAAAAAGCATAGTTACACTTCCCGTTTCAACCTTATTACAAGCTATGACTTCTTTTATCTTTCGGCCAAAAGCTATATGACTTATCCCCTAGCTAAGTCAAAATGGTTAGGGTCAAAAAGTCCTTCGAAGAACAAATAGGTTTAGATGATTTAATTGCAATTGAATATAGAATATGGACTATAGGATTTGTATGTACCTGTATCTGCAATTAAAATTTGTGCCTCTTCAGTTGGAAACCCACAAACTGCAGGACTTGGATGAAGTGATGACAAAATTTCAAACTTGACAAGAAGAAGAGGACCTAGTTAGCTGATGAATACTTAATAAGCAAAGCGTGAGTAGTCTAGCACTCATATTGTCCCACTGTTACCTCATCTTCTTCACTTCTTAACCTGCCAGCTAATTGAGCAAATAAATGTTGGATCCTTGGGAGTTTTCTTATTGCTTTGCTTGGTTTCACCACTACATTCTCACATACTGCCTGCTCAGCAGAATGATACAAATGTCATTATCAGGTGGCGGAACTGGTGGCTAAAGCAAGTAAGGAGATCAAAGGTTTTCCTTCATGGTATCTAAACCAACCAAGGAAGGTCTGAATTGACTACAACAGGATGAAGAATGACGTGCAAAATAAATCAGCGTATAGAGTGTGATATCATATAGAACCAATAAAGTTTGTGTTGATTTTTAACTTAGATTGTATTGGCCAGAAATTAATGATCAAGGACAAATAAGGTTCTAAATTGCAGTCGGTAATGTTTTCTAAATTAGCCCATTAGTTTTTCTATCGGGTTCTATACTTCCACAGTGTGAAGCTGCGATGTTAGGACCAAGTTCTAGAATTCCACAACATAATATGCAAACATTGTCTCAAAACAGATTATTTTCCATCCATCTCCCTCTCAATAATGATTCTCAAAGGATTCCAGGACAAATTCTTACATGGACAAAACCCAACATGCATAAGCCAACATCTCCTCTGCTCCAACAGATCGGCAATACAATCTAATAATGAAGATTATAAAGACAAGTTTACCTCCAATTTACTTCTTATGGTCTCTCTGACTATAGTGAACTCCATATCCTCCTTTGGACTGTAAATAAGAGACAAACAAGTTAAATGACAGAAATTGGTGGGCTACTTATAGATGCAAATAGCAGAAATTATGGGCATCGGGAAATCAAGACTAAAACAGCAGTTTTGATAAGCTCTAAGCAAAAATAGAACCTGGAAAGTAAATCCAGCGCAATCTGACGATCCAGTGCTGTTGTTGCACCTCTTGCACGGGTTCCAGCCAAGGCTTCACTAGTTATGTGAAGCCATTTTCTGTGAAATAGTTGCTCTGGCTATTCATAAAGTTCATATAAATCAAAAATGAAACAGAGGCAAAGCAATATATCACTGCTGACTCAATTCAGCAAAGAGATCTTAAAATTCATTTCTGAAGCATGCCAACAATTTTTGCAATCAGTTGCACAAGCCGTCGTAGTTCATAGTTAGATGGAGTAATGCTTACCGTGTTTCCAATGAAGGCCGGTGCATTTGGCGGCTGTAGGAAAATTTGGTAAGCGTCTGCACCTTCAACCTTCAGTAGGTTTGGTTCAAGTGCTTGACAAATGTCAGTAAATATTGTGAAGAAATAACCATAATTTGTAAGGTAAGATTAGATTCAAATACCTGTAAGGATGCTAACCATGAAAGAGGATCAATGTCAGCGGTTGGCACTACTCTGGTACTTCGAGCCAGCACAACCTGATTTTCTATTACGTTATGACATAATATTATAATGACAATATAGCAGTAACGCAAGACCTGGCGGGAAGAATCACCAAAACTAACAAGCGTGGAATGCGAATTGACCTTGGTTAGTAAGGAGTGGTTTTTTTGTATCATCTGCAAAGCTCTGTTAACAGCAAGATCCCATCCTGCCTTGGAAGGAATGTTATGACTGATTATTATGGATGTTCGAGGAGCTTGTTTTGGAAACTTCACAATGAAAGAAGAAACCTGCGGCACAAAGATGTACGGTTCTATATTTGAAAGTTGAAACTCAAACTATATATATATTTATATGTACATATGCACGAACCTTGAAAAGTGTTGCTCGGAGTGCATTGATTGCGTTTTCCCATGACCAGGAAAGAGCATTATCCCACGCAATAGTTGCTGCAATCATCGACGTTCCTTCAAGCTCATCAAACTCGACCTGTCATTTTTTTGGGCATCTCTAGCTGCTGATGCTATAAATACTTGCGAGAAAAACATCACAATGATATAGAATAGCTATTGGTTTGGAGAAAGAAAACAAAGTAGGTTACCTGAGGAATCGTGAAGTAAAAAGATCCAAAAGGCAGCCACTCGGGCGACACCTTAGCTTTGGGATTGAAACGTATAGCTCCATAAGCTCGGATTAATGGGCATCTCTCAGAAAGAAACCTTCACAGCAAAGTTTAAAACAAAATGATGGGAATTTGAGGGTCAATGCACGTGGATTTATGAGGTAAAAAGTAACCTTTTGATGGAAAGCCAGTCGTCATAAGAAAAAGGATGTTGCTGCCGAAAGAAGATGGCGGAACCGACACCGGCGACGCTGACCAATTTGTGTTCGTATGCCATAGACATTGAACTATGACCATTTCCAAGTGAGGGATACGTCGATCGACCTGAGAAAAAACAACGCGGAAGCAGAAGTTCGGATTGGGAATGGAGCCAATCAATAGCCTGAATCTGCTCTTCTATCGTCACCTTCAATCCAAACGTCAGATCAATGAAACAACAGTCAGCATTGTGATAGCCTCTTTCTTATAGGTATTCCCCCGCGACAACTCATTATTTTCTTTCTTGTTTTTTTTTTTAAATAATGCACTGTGGAAGTGGAAGCCCGAGTCTATTGCTCGTTCCGATGTGTCGTCTCCTTGATATCCATGAGATTTCAGAAGTAACTAAACAACTTTCTAAATGTTTCTCAAGAGGAGATAATTTTGCCTATATTCTTCTCACGGACTTTATAATTTTTATTTCGCTCATGATTATGAATATTTTTAAGATTTTTTTAAAGAAAATAACAGTAAATCAACCCACCGATAATTAACGAATAACTATATTAATGTTTATATCCAGAAGTAAAAGTTGGCCCCAAGTTCACTAAAAAAAATCCGGAACCGAACAGTAGAGAACGCGGGAGAAAGAAAAGAAATGGAAAAAATCGGCGAAGGGTGAGTGAGGAGGATACTGAAAAACTGTGGCAAATGAGGAAAGAGCGCGGACTAGATAGGAAGAGAGTGAGAAAATTGACAAGGGCAAAGCAAATGCGTCGCGTGGAGCAGGGAAGGCCTCAAAATGATTCAAGGAGGGCTAAAGAATAGGAAACCTGGAGGCGGATGATGCCGGAGGAGGAAAGAGGAGGTTGAGAAATGAGGTAGGAGACGGCGGAGTTGAGGGCGTCCATGGCCATTGCCGGCGACGAAACTGAGGCAAGAGTGCGTGTTTCAAGGGTACCAACTGGGATTGTTGGATGCTGAATTACTCCGTGAGTTCTGCAACCATTCAGGGAAAGAGAGCATGCCTTGAATTCAGGCCTCTACACAAAACAAAAAGATCACAAACGCTTGATGTTGCTAATAAACACGTCAGAAATTATGTAGAAGGATAGAGAGAGGGAGCTGAATTACGTGATGAGGGATGAAACGAAGGGAATGCCTGCTTGACCTTGAGGCTTGAGCAAAAAGCAGGATGCTGCATTTTCCTGATTTTGCGTGGGCGACGACCCGTCTGGGGGTAGCAGCTTCGGCCGCCATTGCCAGCTGAACCCTTGTGAATGCAGAGCAAGTGCTAGCAAGCGATAAGCAATCTTTTGGTCCAATCAGGACGTTAAATAATATGGTTCCACTTTGGAAAGTGGGCCATCCCAGCCTCCATGACTTCTGGACTATCCTGTTAGTGGGGACCTCTTTTTATCAACCTCATTCAAATTTTCGCATGGACCTGATGCCATTGGTGGCTCTCTCTCAAAGAAGAAAAAGATGGACTCAATTAGTTAATGATTCCAGTGCCCTGTTGGTAATCAAGTCCGATACTGAAAGAGGAGGAGGAGGGTAGAGAAGAATGAGTTGGAAACGAACTTGTGGACAATATATTAAGCTGCAACCAACACTTTCTTTACATCTCTTCTGAATGTTTGGTGAAAATAATGTGAATGACAGATTTTTTTCATAACACAATAAAAATCAATGAGTATGATTTCTCTTCTCGAAATTGCAGTCGTTGACAAATTAAAATGATTATTCTTCTCGTGCCAAGACAATAGATAACCATATGTGTGTGTCTATAAATTGTTTCCAGACAAACAGGTATTGCTTTTAAATGGTACTACTGCTTCCTTTTGAGATAACACAACTCTTTGAAAAAAAAATAACTTGATGAACCATGAAAGTTATCATTTCACAAGGAATAAAATCCTTTTAGCAAGCATGACTTTTTATAATCCCTTCAATAAGTCATGTTCATCATTTTGGTTTCATAACATTTTAAAATTGTATTCGCTCCAATTCTAAATATGTAAATTCCACTAAAGACAAAATCTTATATTTATAATTGAATGGAGTATTGTGTTATGTGCTTTGCTAAGTGTGCATTTGCTAAATTAAAGTTGGGTGAAAATAAGATATTACATACCTTTTGGAAAAAAAATATTTATTATATACTCTGAAAATAAGACACTATTTTTTGTACAGTTGTGGGCCACGTAAATGTGTTGCCCACGTTCCAATGGATCCAATGACTTTTTTTCAGTTGATTTCCCCAATGACATGTTCCTGTATTTTCATTTTTCAACGCCTATGCACGTAATCCTAGGGCCTGTTTGGCATCTGGAAAATATACTAATGGAAAAAGAAAATGAGGTATTTTCCTTTCATTGTGACTGAATGGCAGCATCAATTTTTCAAGAGGGAGAATTCTGATGGCGGAAGATTTTCCCATGTTTAATGAAAAATGAGTTCCGTTACATATTGGTGGGATTAATTTTCCTACCTTAAAATTTACGATGTAACCCCTAATCTTTTTCTTCCCTTCTCACTCTCGCTTTAGCCTCACTTAAACATTGTGCTACCGATGAACTTCTGCACTGCTCCCATCCTCCCTCCTTGCGAGTCTCAGTCTCTGACACCCTCTTCCCTCAATCCCTTCTCTATCATTTCCTTCAAATTTCTTAGCTAAAGAAATTGTTTTCTCTTTCTTGAGCAAAGATGCAAGTTTTTTTGTTGAAGAAGAAACAAAATTTCTTCATTTTTAAATAAAAATATTTTTTATATTTTTATATTTTATGTATCTAATAATATATATTTAATATATTAATATAATTTATTAATCTTATTTTATTAATGTAATCAAATTATATCATATTCATTAATAAATACTTATTAAGGATAAAATCATCATTTGCATGTTTTTCCTACCTATCTTATTATCATTTTTAATCTACCAAATATAAAATTTTTCATCAAACAATTTTCTATTTTAGTACATACCAAATATGTTAACACTTGAAAATTTTCCATTCCATTCAATTATGTTCCTTTAGCTCTAAGATAAATTCTTTATACCAAACGAGCCCTTAGGCAAAGTGAGAATACCATGGTCTAAAGGTTTTGGATATACTTTCAAACCTGAAAGCCGAGAGCAACTCCAATTTATTTTCTAAAAATAGGCTTTTGTCGTAGATTTTTGGGTGTGAAAAAGTTATTAAATTTCCAGAAACAAAAAAATCTACTCCAAAACAATTAAACAAACTGTTAGTTGAAATGATAAGTAATATCACTTCTTAAGAAAAATAACACAAATTTAAATTTCGATAAATGTACTTGTTGATAGAAGCAAAAAGCTTTATACTTAAAATTTTGAGAGCCATAAGTTTCAAACATAAAGTAGCTTGGGGTCATCTTAATAACTTTTAACAAAAAAAAAGGTTGTCAATGCAAATCAAACCACAATTTATTCAAAGTTTTCCCAGCAAAAGAACTATAAGGCCTCTGAAAATGGAAACCAAACACTCATTTAATTATTGTAACTCTCGGCATACACTGTATAAAATAGTCTTACAGACAAACATAAATATATAACCTTTTATTTTGAAAATAATGACACAATAATGTGGACTAGACCCATCTCAATTCTGAACTATAGAAAGTATTATTTAGCCCGTTTGGTTCACTAAATCTTATGGAATATAATAAAATGGAATGAAATGATATTTACATGATTCTGTTTGATTCATCATTAATGAAAGATAACGCATAAACATAAAACTGTTTATTTGGATTACAAAAAAATATGAAAATAGGTGAGCATAATAAATTAAAAGATAAAATTATCCTTGTCCCCCCACACACACATATCATGAATTGAAATTGTATATTTTTTGCCAAATTACATAACCATATTATCACAACAAACATAATTTATACACAAATAATGCTAATAAGCTAAATATAAATTTACTCATGTGAATCAATATGTCATATTTTTAAATGTGGGTATACACACATATAAATTAGCTTTAGCTTTAACCTACTAAAATGATGTTCTCTATTTATTCCATTAGTTTTTTTCCTTCATGTTACACATAACATTTCTAATTGAATTTAAAGTATAAATTCTTTTTATTAATTGAATTGTGTCTAATTTTATAATTACAGACAATTCTATATAATAATTATGACAAGTACAATTATTATATGATTTGAAATTGAGCCAACTTAAATATAAATGTGTATAGTGTGCAATTGTAGTAACAACAATGATAAAACTAGTAACGATGAAGAAAATGGCGGCAAAGAGGATGAGCATATCTATAGGGTTGTTTATTTCATTAAAAGCCCACTTTAATAAATCTTAAAACTTATAATGGTAATTATATCTTTTCAACTGGATTACAAGAGTTCTGCATCCCCATTCATTATTCATGACAGTGTAATCAGAATGCATCCATTTGATGTAATCATATTACAAAATGTAATCCATTTCACATTACAAAAACCCAACCAAACATTGTAATCGGCTAATAGTGTAACAACGATTCTCTTAAATTGGTTATTTGTGTCCCAAATCACATTGACAAAACTAATCATGCTTATGAAAGAGGGTTGAATTAAAAAATGAGTTCAATATGATAGAGAAGAATAAAACATAACTCCAAAACATTTATCGAATTTAAAGAAATCAAACTTCCCCTTTTAAAATTTACCCATGATAGGTAAAACTAAATATTTGAAAACTATTATGGATAATAAGATTTTACTAAGTCAACTTCTTATCAAACCATACCATAAAAATCAATCTCATAATAATGGGCTTCAATCTTCAAGACTCAAACTCATGTTTCACCTCAAGCCCAAATATTATAATCCAATAATATCAATACCATTTATTTTAAAGAGTATATAATAAAACGCTCACTCAAGCTTGTCACTTTAAAAACAACATCAACGACTCGGATTAAGGCGTACGACATGCCATAATAAAAAAATTTCAAAATAACGTGATTATAGTATTACAATATCAAAGTACGCTGAAAAGAACATGAGCCCTACTAGAGGTGGTAATGCAGGCCAGCCCGTCGGTTACGGGCTGGCCAACCACTAGGCAGGCTCAAATACCCGCATACATATGGGTTGGAATTTTCTCAACCTAGCCTTCCACCTTTTTTTTTTACCTTTCCCCCACTTTTTTTAATGAATTAATAAGTTGAAAAGGATAATTTTTGGAAGCCTAAAAGCATTAAAAAAACATACAATACAAACATATTACATAAACCAATACAAAATAATTAACTAAACACAACTTGTAAACAAGTGATCAACAACATTCAACACATACACAATCAACATTAAGCAACAATCATTCAACATTAATAACAAGGTTCGAAGCATGATCTGAAGATTGAGCCACAAGTGGTGGTGCACCATCCGTTTGCATGGTTGAATTTGTCATAAACAATAAAAACAATGTGAAATATATATATATATATCATAAAGCAATGAGATATATAAATAATGTAAGATTTTAATTTTAAATGAGATTGAGATAATTGACAAAATATAGTTATATTACCATTATCATCAGAGGGGAAACCCATCATCCAATTACGAGTGCAGATAAGGGTTTGAACATTTTTTAGAAGAAGAGAACTTCTATATTTTGTGAGAACTCGGGAACCAATGCTAAAAGATTATTCACTAGCCATTGTAGTAATTAGAATACTTAGAATATCAGAAGTCATCTTTGAAAGACAAGGGAAATGAGCCGAGTTCAACTTTCAATATTCCAAAACATTCAAGTCTACATACAAGTCAAGATCAAGTGTTGATTCTTCCAAATAATAGTCTAATTCAAACTTTTCTGTTAATGCACCATCTCTCTTCTTGCATTTAATATAATTCTACATCATATACATAAAGTATTATAAACGGTTGATTAAAATAACATTACCAATTTAACTAATGAAGAATTTCAAACTCACCCTAAAGGCTGTGATAGTTAAACTTTACCTTACAATACTTGTAGCTATAATTGGACAAGTAGGAGGCTGAATAGATCTTATTGAAGACATATTTTCACTAACATTAGAGTAAGAAGTTGAATCACCCGTTGGAGCATCGATACTAAGTAAAGATGATCCCAGACTTATAATCATGCTTTTACATTCATTGAAAACATAGTGTAACTTCCTTCTAACATATTCAATATGATTTATGGGATCAAGTTGTGAATAAGAAAACCTTGTGATTTCAAACTTCATGCATGGATCAAGAATGACTGCAATGGCAAGAATAATGCTATAATCACTCCAATATTTGTCAAACTTATCTAGCATTCTCATAGCCATATCTCGAATCACAAGATCATCATTATGCACATATTCTTTCAGCATTAACTCAATTTTTGATACATGCATCAAATACATGTTAGAAGTAGGATATGTTAACTTAGAAATCAACTTTGTTATTGTTGCAAATGGGGCCAACAAGTCGCACATCGCTTGTATTCTATACCACTCTTCAACTGTTAGAGAATGAGAATAGCCAGTATCTTGGAAAGCTAAAGTACTAAAAGCATCTCTATATATAAGTGCACTATCAAGTATTGCATGTGTTGAATTCCGATATGGATGAACCTTGTATATTAATAAATTGATCAGTTAAGATCTTAGAGGAACTTGCTTTTAGATCCTTAACTGTAAAAGGCTTGACAAAAGTTGATTAAATTTTTGCAACCCAACCGTATTTTATCTTGAATACTTAACACAAGTTAACAATTGTCAAAGAAAACTTCTTAATTCATCAACTTCTAAATAACTGAATACAACTGAGTCTATAAATAAGGAAAACTTAATAACCCTAATATGATTCCAAATATTAAGGAAAAAAACAATATCCTAGATATTCTAAAGATAATATCCTCAATGGATTTTACAAGATAATATTATCTAATAAACATCAAAAGGATTTATTCAAAAAAATATACTTAATCTAAAAACTAAATTAATAAATAAAACATAAAATATCTAAAATAAAAACTATTAATCTTCATCACATCTCAGCTCTTGGATCTCCATCAAATTCCATCTAGTTGAAACATCTGGTCTCAAACCCATGTAAGTATGTATACCAGCTTGTTCAACACAATTCCTGAAACTAATTGTCCTCACCTCTGATGCCCTCACATACCTAATACTATCTCTAATATTTTGCATAGGGATACTTACTACCTTCAATCCATCTTGAACAATGAGATTTAAGATATGGTCACAGCATCTCACATGTAAAAACTCACCATTACAAGGCAAAGCTTTATTAAAAACCAACCTATCCTTCAGTATTTTTACCGTGCTATCATTTGCTGAAGCATTATCAACAGTAACAAAACACTTTCCTTTCAATCCCCCATTCAACTAAAAAGTCATATGATGTTTTAGTCAACTCAACCCCAGGGTGTGGGGGTTTCACATGTGAGAATGCAAGTATTTTGCTATTAAGATTCCATTTCTCATCAATAAAATGAGCAGTTGAGCAAAGATACTCCTCACCAGTTATTGTAGTCTAACAATCAGTAGTTAAACAAATTCTACTAGGACATTTCTAAATTATATTTTTCAAATTTTCATTTTCTCTAAGATAGAGATTCCAAACATCTACCACAAAAGTTTTTCTAGTAATCAACCTACAATCAGGATTTAAAAATTGATGTGTTTCCCTAGCCACTTCATGTTCAGTATAGGAATAGGGACAATCATGTACAATGATAGTCTTAGCAATCAATTCCCAGTATTTGTTATGATCAAATACTCTACTTCTCACCTTCCCACTTGGTCTAACATCATGGTACCAATGTCATGATATTTTGGAATTAAATGACACGAATCCACATGACGCCAAATGGTTGAAGTGCATAATTCTTACCCCCATAGTAAAAGCTTTTCCACAAGCATTACATGTAGCCTTTTCTTTCCCATCTTGTATACCAATTTTATTATAATACCTCCAAACATCATATGTGCATTTTTTTCTCCTTCTTTGCTAGGACACTGTCATGCACCGAAGAATCAGGTTCACTTCGCTTTTCTTTCTCCCTTTCTCTATCAATAACATTAGTTGGAGTCTCATTATTAACATTCACAATATTACTACAGCTAGCCATCTTAATCTTATCTTATTCAAACAATATCAAAAGCCAATGTATTTAGCAAAAAAAAAAAAAAAAACCAATGGATTACTACAACTATATTTAATTTATTTAAAGAATAGTTACATCAATCGACAATCATAAAATGGAGACTGTGATCAATTATGAAACTTCCCAACAAGGTATCTCCTTAAAAATTACACTTTCCAAAAAGTTCATATGTATTTGAAAAAAGAGACCCGTAAGGATTTCTTTTCTAATTAATTAGGCTGGGGTCAGTACTTAACCCAACAATAAAACTATTAGAAGTAGTCAAAATATACAATGCATACAGACAAGTTAATGCAAAAGCTTATATTAGACATTACCTAAAAGTTAAATATACCTGTTTGTGTATTACAACAACAAAACATTCTAGAAGAATATATACTTTTTTTGGGGACAAAAGCCAATCAAAGGAAATCTTGGTAACAAGAACACATTTAGACACACATCAAATAATTATCATCATCAATATATGTGGGAGAAGCTTATTCCCCCAATTTATGTAAATAGGTCATGCATCAACCATTACAGTCTCAAGTCTGATTATTAACATTTACAACATTACTATATCTTAACATTCACAATTCCATTTTCCATTTTCCATATGCAAATGTATTTAGTAGAACAAAAACCATATACATGCATTACAATTTTCCATTTTCTAGGCATGTGCTTCATCCACTTGCATTAAATTTTTCCTCAATAGAGGAAAAGATAAATACATTGAAAAACTGTAATTCATTCCTAATTGTAATTAACGAAGTAGAAGAGCAGAGAGGGAGTCGCGTGATGCAGAGTAGAGACCAAAGAGATAAGAGAGCTCCACAGGTAAAGGACTAGAGGTAGTACCTGAGTCGATGGAGCTGAGACTCTGAGTGGAAGAGGATCATGACAGCAAGAGTAGAAAGGACCGTTTGGCGTCTGCTAGAGCTGAAAAGGAAGATGGTCGATGGGGATTGGGGAGGAATAACCACTGGAGAAGGTCAGAACTCGGAAGTATGCTTGTCGCCGATATTGATGACTGTTGCTGGAGTCTGGACTGCTGTTGTGCTGGACGCCTAGAGTTGGATTTAGGGTTCAAAAGGGGTAGGGAATGGGGATGCGTGACTCGTGTGGGAGGGGAGGAGTAGAGGATTGGGGTGGAGAGTGGGGACTCTCGTGACTCGTCTCTTGGTGACAAACAGGGCATGAGGAATTGAGGATGAGGGCGTGAAGTTAGAGGTGCCGTGCATGTCCTACCGTGTCCATGTCTTAGTGACTTAATTACTAAAAAAAATGGCTGGCTTTCGAGTTGGCAGGCCAGCCTGCCATGAGTACGGGTTAGGGGGTACGGGTAAAAAAGACTAAAGCCCAAATGGTCCTTCATTTTCCTAACCCAACCCGCTATGGGTGGCAGGTTCAACCTGTGGGCTGAACCTGTATTACCGGCTCTAAACCATACAAAGGCAATATGCATATAATCAAGACATTGATAGAGGAAGAGGCTATACAATGGAAATAGACATGGAAAAGTCTCTAGAACCTTCTCAAACATCTCAGCATAGGTGTTATCACCCAAAAATGTTAATAGCAACAGGGTAAGACATAAAGTCCTAGTAACCAACATATAATTTAAAGAATATGCCAAAAATGTTAGAAGCAGTTAATCATAGATAAAATTTATTAAAGATAATTAGTAAACTAATATAAACCAAATAGAGTAATTGATAAACAAGTACAAACCAAATATAGTAATTCGTAAACAAGTATAAACCAAACAGAGTATATCACAGGTTATAAACAATTTCCAGCACCAAAACTCCTTGATAGGAATCAAGAATCTATTAATCAAGAATCTACTTCATATCCTACATTCAGAGTCCACGATCCCTTACAAGACATTGGAAGCCCAATGACACGTTCAATGAGCAAACGAATGAAGGAGGCTTTACAAGTGTTGATAAGAGACATATTTGAGACGGAGGCCCAAACTAAAAATACAAAGAAAAGCCCAACAATTTTATCCATCTTGGGAGAAGTACGAGAGCTTTCAAATGATTAGATGGACTTAAAATTGCATTATTAGAAGCCTATTCAAAGCCCAAGTTGTTGAGTTTTCTATTTAGCTTGTTTATTTGATGTATTTCTTTGGGTTGTGCACTTAAATAAGTACTTAAGCTCAAGTAGTTATTTTAGGACGAATTTTACATTATTTTTCTTATTTTATTTGTTTTAATTAGGAGTATTGTAGAAAGCCCAAAATATTATCTTATCTCTATCTCATAATATCTATTCATATCTTCTTGGGTTTTTAGATGAAAACATTTATCTTTATTTATTCTTCTACCCCTAGGTTATAAATACCTACCTGGTGTCAGCTATTTTCAGATTAGAGTTAATAAAGAGAACTATTTAGTTTCTTTTAAACGAGCATTGCTTGTTCTTTGGTGTTTTGGATTGAATACCTTGTGGGCTTATTCGGGTTATAGATGTTTTGGATTGAATACCCCGTGGCGTTTTGTAAGATATTGGGGAGATTTCTAGAAAGATTTCTAATCCCCCGTGCGCTTCTATATCACTTCTCTTTATGCCACTTGACATGAATTATATAACCTATGGTGATAGGAGACCCGGCCAAAGTCAACCATCCTCATGAGGTCAAAGAGCCCCCTCTCTAGCTGCTCACAATTGGGTCCAAGACTTGAAGGTGTCATCCTCTGTATGTCACCCACAACTGGGTCTAAGACTCAAGAGAGTTGATCATTCTCAAGCCTACCACAACTAGATTCAAGACTTGGAAGGTCTAATGTAATATTAACTACTACGATCAGTAGTCAAGATTTTTGCCATGAACTTTAAATTTACCAAATACAACATCTTCCTCACACTTCATCACAACCCAAACCCATAACTTAATCTCAACCAATTTACAACATACATATATATAATCAATCTCCATCACATTTTCAATTATAATGTAATATCACAAGATACAAGGAGTCAATAACACATGTTATAGAATCAACATATTATCCGCTTCACCAACAATTCATAAACATATAAAATTTGGTTCAGAAGAATAATTTCATGTTAGTTTACAAATTCATCATCACATATAAGTTTTAAATCAAAATTTACAGTTCAAAAGATGTTTCCAAAATATTTTACAACCCACAACAAGCATATAAAATAAATTAAATGTGGTTAATACAAGTCAAAGCAAATATACAATACCACAATAATTCAAAGGCCAAATCTCAAGTTACCAAAACATAATTAATCTACATAATTAATTAAATCACATATTAATATAATGCTAACCAAAACAAATATATATGAATTTAAATAAAACTCATTTTCTTTTTAACCTTTGAGTCATCCAACAATTCCTCCACTTACAGCCGTAATTCAATGGTTTATCCCAATTACATTTTTATCATCCAATAGCTTTATTGCACTAAAAATTATAACAAATAATAATTTCTTCCATTTACCAAAAATCCCCAACATTTTCTCTCTTTAAATCCTCAAAAATCATATAAATAAAATGTCCTTAAATCCTTATTGAAATCTCAATTTCTTTCTTCCATAAATCATTTCTCACTTATTGGAATCACTAAAAATATCATCGTTTCCTCAATCTATCCAAAAACACCAAATTTAAAAACTTAAAGTTTCATCTAAAATTCATAATATTCATATTTCATCATCAACCTCAAATCCGACCCATTCAATAATAATTATTGGCTCCAATAAACTAAAATAAATTATTAAACTCAAATTTAATTGGTATAAATATCATATATGCCTAAATAATAATCTGATTAAATTGAAAAATTATTTAAAATTCTCAAATTAATCAATAAACAAAACTAAATTGATTAAAATGTACTACTATTTTAGCTCTACAATACTATAGTTATTTATTGTTAAAACTCAATATTTGGTCCAAACCTTAAACCAAAATTTTGCCCTGTTGCTCAATAAAATTATACTATTAGATATATCTAAATGAGTAGAACCACTTTTATAAAGGAGGTTTAATGATTAGAAGAAGTTTTGTATGCCAAAATAAGCTTCAAAGTTCAAACAATGGCGGATGCAAGTTTTGGACAAAGGAGAAAGAAGAAGATGCACTGAGACTTCGGATTCTCTCTTACATGCAAACTAAATAAAGGGTTAAACTAACTTTTGGTTCTTATAGTTTCTCTTAGTTTGTGTTTTGATCCTTGTAGCTTCAAAATTGTGTTTTTAGTCCCTAAAATTTTGTTTGTCTGAAACAATTAGTTTATATAGTTTTAAAAGGACCTAAATCATATGTTAAGGCCGTTAAAATTGTCAACATGTCATTGATGCCATTATTTTTGCTGAAGTGGCATGATGACTGGATATGGTCAATGCTTACATGGACTGGTTAAACCTATTTTTGGTCACTAAATTTTACCCTAATTTTAGTTTTGGTTCTTGAAGTTTAAAAGTGGTGATTTTGATCCCTCAAGTTTACTCTGTTTAAACTATTAGTTCCCATAGTTTTAAAACGACTTAAACCTAATATTAATACCGTTTACTTTGCATATGTGTCATTGACTCCGTTAATTATAGTGAACTAACTCCATAACCCAAAAATTTTATATTCCACTCTTAATAAATAATTGACTTCATTGAGTTTAGCACCATAGAACTCAACAATTACACCTATTTATTCAACATTATATTTTGATTCCATCCTTCAAAAAGGAACATCCACTTTAATAATTTTGTCTCCTTATCGACTCTTTGCCACCTGGGGTACTAGTATGTTCTAAGGGTTGGGCTGTTTACCCATTAAAGTGGTACATGAGTTGGGTTTAGAACGTCATGAGATAGTTCGATCCATATCCGATGTGGGCGTTAGAGGATTGAGAGGACCTTTCCTACTGGAGATTTCACATAGTACTTTTGATTAAAAAAATCAATCTTACTTTTAATGATTGTATGTCCAAAAAATGATTTTAGACTAGACCAACCTGAGGCCTAGTCTGTAGGTCCATGTGAGGACATGCTTAAACAAAAGGTCTAATGGTAAGACATTAAGGGTACATGTGGAAGCTTCCTAACAGGCCAAATCCGTTTTCCACATCCCCAAGATTTCGGACTTTATGGTTAGATCTGCAAATATAGAGTTTGATCCCTACACTTCTAAAGACAGTTAGATGGGGTGGACGTGCAACAACAAACGGAGACCACTTATTTTGTTGAGTTTTATCCCACATGAAAGGGACCTTTTTTCACATCCTAGAAAAATTTTGATTGCTTTCTCGTGTACCATGCAATCTTCTCGCTCCTCTCACACTCCAATTCACTTGAATTTTGTTTCTCGCTGTTGGTAACCCGAAATCTATTTTCAATTCATCGTTTTACTAAATTTTGCTCAAACAATGATCACATAGTACTTTTGGTCTAACAAGTAGGTGTCGTTGTTGAGTTCTATAATGACAAACTCAATGAAGTCAGTTATTCATTAAGAGTGGAATGTAAGATTTTTGAGTTATTAAGCTATTTCATCATAATTAACGGCATCAGTGATACATAAGCAAAATTAATGATGTTAATATCGGGTTTTTATGTCTTTTTAAAACTATGGGGACTAATAGTTTTAGACATAGTAAATTTAAGGGATCAAAACTATCACTTTTAAACTTCAAGAACTAAAAACCTAAATTAGGGTAAACTATAAGGATCAAAAGTAGGTTTAATCTGTCCATGTAAACATTAACTATATCTAGTCATCAAGCCATTTCAACAAAAATAATAATATTAGGACATGTTAGTAATTTTAACGATGTTAATCTCTGACTTATGTCATTTTGAAACTATAGGAACTAATTATTTCAAACGGATTAAACTTCAAAGGTCAAAAATACAATTTTGAAACTATAAGGATCAGGAGCCAAATTGAAGAAAACTATTAAGAACAAAAGTTATTTTAACCCTTAAATAAATGATACGGTTAAAATTACCACACGTGACCCATTGGAGAAAATTACAATAAAAGACCCCATATTTTCATTCATTCCCATTTCATGTCTTTTCTTTTCTTTTTCCTTTATAACATGGTGTAGTTCATTTTATTTTAATAAACAAATATTTGATTAAATCTATATTGCTCAAATAATATCAAGAAAACTTTCCAATTATAATAAAAATAGTTATTTTCTAATAATAATTTTAAAAGTAAAATTTTAAGATGTTATAAATTGTATCGAAATTACATATAATCTCCCTTCATTGAATCGAATCAAACAGCTAATAGTATTTTGTTTTAACTATGAAGAGAAAAGTAATGTACTAGTTACCAATTTATTTAATACATGAATATGAATGAAAATATATAGAGTTCACAATAACTATATGTGATGTGATATCTTTTACTTATAATCAACATAAAATATGAAAATTCTAACAACTTTTATTATTTATAATTCATAAATAGTATAATTTATTTTTTAAATTATATGTAATACAAGGACTTGACTACATGCCACATGCCACATGCCTCACTTCTCTTCTTAATTTTGTTTAACTTCTTCTGCAAGAAAGGAAAGGTTTGAAAACTAAATATAACCCCCACATTCATATCCATGACAAGTCCACCACCCACCCCGTGATCAGCAAAAAAGCATGAAGAAAGAAATGAGAGGTGGTTAGGTTTGAAGACCCGACCAGTGGCCATCGTCACAGGGAGAACAGCCCTCTTGCGCAATGTCACTTATCTGAACGCCACTTTCGTACACTTGTCCCGATTTCCAATCACCAGGTAACACCTTCTTTGCCCAAATCCATTTTCCATCGTACCCTGATGTCACCACCATCCTCATTTGTAATGCTCCTCCTGGAACCCTGCTTGTGTCCCACACTGCTCCATGGTTTCTGCTCATGAAGCTCCACTCTGATGATTCAACCTGCAACCCATTTGTCAACCCCACAATTAAACTACATATGGCTCAGTGAGAATGAGAATGGAGTTGTCGCATGGCAACTGGACATACCGGAGCAACATCAACGGCTACTATCTCTGTTTGACCTCCTTGGTACAAAAATTTAATGGCCAAGTAATATGGCTTTTGGCTTGATTCTTCCACCCTGACCGACAAATTCTTATTTTTATAATCACACGGAACCCTGCTTCCACAAAGGCACACGGGAAACGAAAACAAAAAATAACTATACCACTACGTTAGTTGAAATGAAAAGCATTCATTCGAGTTCACCTCTTAAATTCAACATCCACGATTCCAAGCTTCAAAAGTTGTTGACCGCTACCCTTCCGAGCCATGGCCACGAAGGCACTTCTGCTGAGCACAAAATCAGTTTCGTCGTGAGTATTGAGATCGGTCAAAACAACTCTGCTACCCGATTTCGTACATAGACTTGAGCTCTTGCATCTTATCTGCACAAATTATCCATAAGAGCGATCAGTAATAAATTATATTGGAAATCCACAACTTGAGACGCAAATTTTACTCGCCTGAAAGCACGCGCCACAACCGGCTCCTTTTTTGTACATGGAAGGAACACCAGCCGCAAGGTGTCCACCACTTAGCTCCAACGCCAAGGAGCCATATCCACATGCCCCAGCTGCATGGTTTTCACAAACCAAGTTATTTCCTGCGTGT
This sequence comes from Vachellia collinsii, assembly GCA_006871305.1. NCBI lineage: Eukaryota > Viridiplantae > Streptophyta > Magnoliopsida > Fabales > Fabaceae > Vachellia > Vachellia collinsii. Next base: position 3,956 of record QFDD01000326.1, on the reverse strand, counting down.
CTGTTTCATTTAAAGATGCCAATTAGCTCGAAAAGAGGAGAAAAGCGAATCGTTGTTACAGGACAGAGCAGAGTCTCCAGAGAAATAGGCAGCCTTAGTTTGGTGGACGCAGCGATCGCAAGCAGAAGCAAAGGAAACAAGGAGGCAGATACAGCAGCAAAGGAAGAGAACCATGTTTTTTTTATGAGGAAAACAGAGAGGTGGACCTGCGTTATATATAGCATAGTCAAGGTGAATTGCTAGCTTGGACTGAATCAAAGTTGGCAACTCCAACTCAGAGGTGGGAAAAGGAAAAAGAAAGGCTTAAATGGAATATGATACGATATCTTTTAATTTCAGTGTTGCTTAGTGGAAGTGAATGAAAAGAAGACGCATTAACATAGTGGAGCCTCTTAAGCAGCCTGCAAATCCGCTCATACAGCTGTGATGCAGATGGACGTCCTAGATGAGCATCTTTTTTTTTGGTGGAGCATTGATGTCCTGAATCTAACTCACTTTGGCTTAGAAAATTCACAAGGATTCAAACTAATAGGGATTGAGCCAAGCCGGATGATATTTGATTAAATCGGTACAACCCTTGAATCAACTGCTTGGTGGTGAGTATCTTTGTTGAATCATTTGTGCACTTTGAGTTTCCTTTTATCACAATTTCAAACTAGCGATAATGTTGGAGATTAGGAAATTCTGATTCCCCAAGTGAAGCCGCCTTTCCTATTTTCACCTTTACGCTATGGAGGAAGGATATGATATCTATCTTACTGGGAAGTAATTTGTAAAAGCGAAATTATGATCCCATTTGCTTCCTCTTTTTTTACTTCAAATCAACAATATAGCCGTAGCATCAACATATTTCCTTCGCAGCATTCATTTGTAAAGGTATGAGAAGCTTACGTTTTAGATTTGTATTTGTATTACATTCAATCAAGATTATGATGAAATCTGTTAGAAGAATGAGTTAGTTAAACTAATTAGTGTTAATCACTTAGTTAATAACTCAAATATCTATATAAAGAGTCATAATATAATGATTTGAAGGTTGATTAATGTTGTATTATGATATTACATACAATTTTTTTATTCATTCTCACTATCAGTTTACAAGATCAACTTGTAAAAGTGAATATGGCACAACTGCATGAATACAATGATGAATGGGTTGTGATATGATATCTCTTGATTTTAATGTATTGGTGTTGCTTGCTTGGTGCAAATGCCTTGAAAAAGAAAGACGCAATAACTTAATGGTTGTTGATAACGTCTGAAACTGAAAGCACATGTTGCAGTTTCCAATTGGCCAAGTTACGACCAGCCAGAAATAAATGTTACCTTTCAAAAGTTTGGATCCAAATTCCACTACCACTGCGAGGAACTCGTTAGTGGGAAGTAGGAAATATATAAACGCCTCTAAAAGTGATATTTGGGTGGATTTGATGACCCCTTGAAAGTAAACGAGCAAAACCCACGGCCAAATCTAACTTCATGCCTCCCCTCTTCACCATTTCTTTGTAAGGAACATGAAATTTTGGGACCAAATAAAAAGGATACTGACATTTTAAGACTTAAAAAAAAAAGAGTCAATTAAAAACCTTAATCCTTTACTGACATATTGATAAGAAAAACAACTTAAAAAGTTTAAGAATGTTGATTGAAGATAAGAAGTCTATCTGCTAAGTAACCTAGGACTTTTAGATTTATTGTATTCAAGCTTAGCTTACCATGTAATGTTATTTAAAAAAAATTCTAAAAGTTCAATTAAAGTGGTCTTCAATTAAATATTTTAGGGAAGTTAATGTGTTGATGATCGAATGGATGAAGAAGCTATAATTATTATACCCTCCTATAAGGTGTAGGAATTCGCTTTTAGCATGCATATATCAGCACGGAGTTGCATGTGATAACTGTTATCTTTTCTAGTACAATTTAATTAATTGTGGCCATTGTATTAGAAAAATAATGTCTTGAAACTTCTAAAATCCCGACAACATCCCATTGACAACAAAGCAAGGCGTGAATACTGAGCAGCAGGCGCCCAGGATGGCACGCTTAGCTTACATTCATTCTCAAAACTAATTCTTATAACGTCTCTTGTAGTGTACTATTATGCTTAGTGTTATGAAGTTCCAGCAATGCCTTTAGGAGCCGGAATCAAATACGGCAGTGAAGACCGGCCATCATGATCAATCGGGAGAACCGACTCGCTTGCAAAACTAACACTGTACAGCATGCTCTCCACTATTCCAACCATCTGGACATCCTGTAACGACAACAAGGGCCTTCCGTCCCTCTAATTTGTGATGGTCACCGGAACTCAACAAAAGCTGCCAAGTGTGCATATCTCAGTTTCCCTTTTCGGATAGAATAGCTACAAGCTCTGATCGAGCCTTTTCAAGGGCATCTGCTAAGTTCTCAGGCTTCTTACCACCTGCCTGAGCAAAATTGGGCCTTCCTCCTCCTCCCCCACCACATAACTTTGCTATCTGCCCTATAAACTTGCCTGCCTGAATTCCCTCATCAACAATACCCGGGGTGAAAGCAGCGACCAGGCTAACCTTATTTTCACCTGGACATGACCCCAGTATCACGGCTGCTGGATCTGGCAATGTCCCTATTAAATATTCTGCTGCATTCTTTAGTGAATCAGCATCAACATCATCCACGCACTCAACTAGTACCCTGAAACAACATTTTCAGATATCAAGATATAGAAGTCATACATCTACCCACAATAGTGCATGCGTTTCATTTCTCCCCTTTATCTAGTTTGTTCGGTAAATTTTTCAGAATATCAGGAAATACATACTTGCAGAGATGGCTGGGGTTCTATCCATTACCGTTGCATTTACACAGTAGATATTTAATGAACTATTGATGATACGATGCAATCACTGCTTCTTAATTGTCGGTTGGATTTCCATGGTTTGGTGTTTGGGGGGGTGGGGTTGAGGCTTGGATTTCATATATCCTCTACCCTAACTTTACACAACAAAGGGAAATAAATGAAGGAAATTACCTGAACTGTTGTGAATTTCCCACCAACAAAGCTTTGCTTGCAATAACTGATGCTTTGTAGACAGCTGCCTTTGCACGCAAAGCAGAATTTTCAGTTTTTGCTTCACGCAACTCCTCCAAGAGGTTTTCTACCCTCGTTGTTACTTCTTCAGGTTTCACCTTCCCAAGGAAACAATCAAGACAAGCAAATTCAATATCACAGAGCCCGTAGTATATATGTTTGGAGTGCACTAAGAGGAAAGGAATGATGACATGTTCTGAATAATAAAAATTCCAAGTAACAGTTTTTGTAATTATCTAGATTTCAGATGAAAATTACACACATGAAATCGAAATAATTAAAAAACTGATAATTACAGCTTCCAGAGTAAGATCCCTATTACAAGCGCTTTTTAGAATACAAACAACTCAAACCTAATGCAGATAACCATCATATCAATTTTCAGTAGGAAATGTCTATGCATGCTATTGTATATAAGGACACTATACCAAGAAACGGCCAAAATGATCAGATGGACGTAAACAAGTATATGGAGTCCATGAAGATGAATATGAATATGAATCATGCCTCACACCTGATTCCCTCAAAGATCAATAATAAATTACTAAAGCAAAGAATTGAGAGAAGCAGAGATCACGAGGCATACTTTAAGAGTGGAACATAGCTGCTTAATATAAGAGTCTCTTGCAGTAACATATTCAATGAAAGCTTCACCAGCTACAGCTTCTATGCGCCTGATTCCAGATGCAATACCCTGCTCTGAAATTATCCTAAAACCACGAATTTCAGAAGTATTACCAACATGGGTCCCGCCACAAAGCTCCATAGATACGCCAGGAACCTCTACAACACGTACCTGCAATACAACAAATTCATTGAAAACCACAAGAGGTTACATTAAGATACCCAACCTTAAAGTGGTGGGGAGACCTTAGGATCAGACTTG
>QFDD01000325.1:0-26512 GCA_006871305.1 Vachellia collinsii | reverse complement strand
TATAATGTTATTTTTAATTCATATTTTAGCTATATTTGGCACTAGATTATACATTAGAGCTCTGTTTTGCTTTATTTTATTTTTGTTCTAGAAAATTTTTGGGCCCTATTGTTTTTATGCCCATAACTTATTTATGTGCAAATAAATGTAATTTCAACGTATATGCCATTTGTTTTAAAATCATGATTTTTTGTGCTTAGAAGATATTCTGGGTTTCTGGTACTACTTGACTATTTTGGGTTGAATTTTCAGAAACTTTTTGAGCCATCTAAATATTAAATTAATTTTGAAAATTTTCTATTTTGAGCTCAATTAAGGGGATTATTTTACTTTGAGACATTTGTAAAATATTCCAGAAAGTGTTTTGGGCTAAATAAAATTTTCTTAGCACTACTTTTGTCCCTTAATTGTTTGAAAATTTTGTTAATTACCATAAGTTAAGTATTTGATTGAATAGTTAAGTTTAATTGTGTTTTTTCTATACATGATTTATCTAATCAAATGTTGTTTTATTTTATGTGCCACTTTAAATTGTTTAAACTGAAAGGAAAATTTAATTTTAGCCATTTTTACATTTGCAGAATTTTTTTTTTCATGTTATCCAATTGCTAAAACTATTTTGATTATTGAATTTTTCAATTATTTAACAGTTTGAATTTTAAAAAATTGTATTTAAGTTAAAATATATAAGAATTAAATGTTAAACAATTGCATTGTTGCATAAAACAGTGGAAGTATTTAATGTTTTAATTTAAATCAATCGATTAAATCCTCATCAAAGATTATACATATTTAGAATTCGACTGCATATGGTTGATATTTGTGTTTTGTATGAATTCTTGAGGAATTGCCACAACATCCTCTATCTTACATGTATAAAAAAACCCATTTGTTCTTTAGAACAATTTAAAATAAAGATATGGCTACAGGAAGTTGGTTGTCTTTCCAAAAATCCCATTATGAATGGAGGCCTTTATGTTTGCAAAACTTTAAGTCTATGAGCGAGAATTACTCCATCATATTTAGAATCACTTCTCCGTCAAAATTATGTGAAGAAAATGTTTCTGATGAAGATATGTTAGAGAAAACATTCTGTAAATTTCTTGCATCCAATTTGCTCCTATTACAACAATATAGGGATAATGATTTTAAGAAATATGTTAATTTAATTTCTTACCTTTTCACATAACAACAAGCTTTTGTTGGAAAATCATGGATCACGTCCATGAGACTTGACTCCATTTCCAGAAGTGAATGAAGTCATAATTGAATCTAACAGTGGTCGTAGTTGAAATCGTGGATGTGGCCATTACTGTAGGCATGGGCATGGTTAGAATCGTAGTAGTTATAATTCCCACCTAAAATGAAGAAAGATTGATAAGAACCATAAAAAGGTAATCGGTGGGTATAATAAACTAAATTATTATGCATTGAGTTCTCCATAAGAGCCAATATTCTGTTTCATGAAGGAACATAATTATGCATTGAAAATGCACTCTATTCCACCAAATCTAATATAAACTTATTGAGTTATTGAATTTCAAGGATATCCGCAGAAATGGATATCATATGAAAACAGTGACTAAATCAATAATGTCTTAATATTACAAATTCATTCTCTAGTAGAAACTATATATTAGAAAAGTTCCCTCCCTTTCGTACTGCCTTTTAAGATACATTCATAAGAAAAGTTAAAATCATAAGAAAGTAAACAAGAAGTTTACTGATGAATTTAATGTTTGACATGTGAGAAGTTTACTAATGCAGCCCATAAGCTTACCAATGATTTTAATGTTTGGCATCACCAATAAGGCCATGCCAATTCAATTATGATGCAAAAAATAATTGAGAATTCATGTAGACACATCCTGAAGTGTAAACAAATACCATGATTTCTCATGTGCAACATGTTCCAAGTGAAAATTAATTATTAGGCCAATATAAAGTAAAATACAATGATACACCCACCCTATGAACCATTTAGGTACTATATGATTTTAATTGATGCATCAACTAAATGGTCTAACATTTGCTTATGAACTTTCTTTAGGAGATTTGTTTATGGCACGATTTACTAAGTGTTATTTGATGTGTTACTTTTCCCAGCATCAGATGATAAAATAAGCAGTTGGGTAAAGAGATTAGTTGAAATGAATTATCATTGGCTCATTTTGATCCTTGTGTTAAATAATATGAACTGGCAGTTCAAAAGATAATTCATTCACAAAATTTTGTTAACTAAATGCCTAAAGAGAGTGATAAAGTCATATATCCCAGTTGTAAATGCTCCTATAATAATTGATGTCTCTAAAGGACAACCTATCATAAATGAAGCTAAAACACACTTGAAGTGTGGAAGGGTCATCGATTCTAAAGATAAAATCCTTTAAAGAGAAAAAGAGCAAAGATTATAGATGATCAAGCCGGGGATAATCAAGAAAGCTTGATTTCTCTAGAAGAGACATCTCTTGAAGAGTTATTATATTCAGAAGAGAATGTTGCCGTCTTAGAAGAGACTCAAGTACCTAACACATTTGAAAATAATGAGATCTCAATATATTATGGAATTTGATGGGATCAAAACAAAGCTAACGTTGACGACATCTTTGCTTTTAAAATAGCATATGGTATAATGAATGATAATGAGGACCCTGAGCCATCCATTGCTTAGTGCCAACAAAGAAATGATTGGCCCATATGGAAGGATACCATAATGCGATTAACCTGAAGTCCTTACACTTGCAAATGTAAAATAGGTTTCAATACAAATGGGTATTTGTATGAAAGAGAAATGAAAAGGGTGAAATTACAAGATATAAGGCACATCTTGTAGCTCAAGACTTTACATAAAGACCTAGTATCGATTTTGAAGAAACATATTCACCACTAATGGATGAGACTACTTTTTATTAGTTGATTAGCCTAATAGTTAATGAATGGCTTGACTTGTGACTCATAAATGTCATTACTACCAATTTATATGGCACACTTGACAATGATATTTATATGAAAGTTCCTAAAAGACTTAATATGCTAGAAGCATCAAATGCAATTTTTCGTTATTTATATGGCATACTTGATAATGATATTTATAAGAAGTTCCTAACTAACTCAAGATGCCAAAAGCATCAAATGTAAGTTTTCGAGAGCAAGACTCAATGAATTTAAATAAGTCTTTGTATGACTTGAAGCAATTAGAGCACATTTTTTATGAAAAGATATGTGAGTAAGTTTGTCATAATTGTTGTTTATGTTGATGCTATTAACATTATTGAAATTCTTGAAGAGCTCCAAAAAGCAATTGATTGTTTAAAGAGAGAATTTGAAATAAAGGACTACTGGGGATATCTAAATTTCCTTTGTGATTATAGATTGAGTACCTAACAAATGGGATCATGTATATCAAGAAACTTATACAAGGAAGGTCCTAGAGCATTTCTCCATGGATAAGTCACATTCATTTTGTACCTTAATGGTTGTGAGGTCTCTGTAGGTTGATAAAGATCCTTTTAGACCTCGAGAGATTAGTGAAGAAGGAGACGAAGAACTACTTGGTCTATAAGTACCATACCTTAGTGCTATTGGGGAGCAATGTATCTTGCGCTTCCTAACGTACAATTTGCTATTAATCTATTAGCAATATATAGTTCTTCGCAAACATAAAGACATTTGAATGGAGTGAGGTACATTCTTCATTATCTCAAAGGCACTATAGATATGGAGTTATTATATTTAAGTGTATCCAAGTATGAACTAATCGATTACTTATATGCTAAATTTTAGTCTGATCTCTATAAAGGCAAATCTTAAAGATGATAGAATGAAGCCTATTTGATTGGACACGGTTTTGTCACCTTCCGGTTTGATACAAAATGATTGCACCAAAATAATATAGTATAGTGGGCAACCGATCATTCTTTTCGAGGAGCTGTTTATTAGTAAACCTAGTCTAAATTGGTTAGCAAAAACATGTGAAACTTGGGTAAAAAAAGGGGGGTTTGATTTGCGAAAAACAGGAAACTGTAATGCAAAACAAGCGTAGTAAAATATTTTTGATCTTTCTAATACTTGGAAGTGTGCTTCGGATTAAGGAAAATATAATGAATAGACTCTCAGTGATGGGAGCTTAGCTTTCCTTGCTCTAACTCAAACATGGGAGTTTAATCCTTCTGAGTAATTAAGAAACACTAAGTAATCACTTAGGTGCAATGGTTTAATTAACGCAGTTCACTTGAATCTAAGTTAATGAACATTCCTTAAAACATTGTTAAATGCCACTCAAAATGTAAAAAGATGAACGGTGCTCATGTCCTCAATGAATTGCGATCACAATCACAGAAACCAAATGAAAACTAACCACCAACAATCATTGATAACTAGGTGAACACAAGGAATCAAGTCTGAAATATATATATACTAATCAATATGAAACAACATCCAATCCAAGTACATAGTCCAATCAAAGGTTCACAAATCTATAAACATAGGAATCCCTAAATCTAGAAATCTCTACAAATACTCAAATGCAAGATTAGACTAGGAAATACTCCCCAATAAATTCTAGAGCTCAGGCCTTGCTCTCCATTACCAAGAGGCTACGATTTTAGCCTCTCATAGCTTCAAGGACGCAGCTGCAATCACAGTAATGTTCTGCCATGGGAAGGTGGAGGTGAAGATGGAAAAACGCAGAAGGAAGTGGTGAGGAAGGTTGGGATAGTTAGGAATGGTGGAAATGAAGATGGAGTGTTGGAAAATGGAAGCAGGTGAGTGAGTTAACGGTTGCTTCAAAAGGGAAGAGCTGGCTTCAAGATGATTCTCCAAATCTGCAGAATGAGGCTGATTTTCGTGGTAGCTCTCCTTTTATTGGGTGGAAGGCTGCTGACCTAATCCAAAATGCATATCTGCAGTTTCACACAATTAGGTCACGACTTATATATCATTATGTCGCAACTTATACATGATATGTCATGACTTGAAAGGTCAACAGAGCCTCTGAAGTTGCAAGAAAGTCATGACCTATTATTTATGGTCATGAAGCAAAAGGTCTAGTGGCACTGTTTTGGTAAACTCCTTCCTATCACAGACTATATTTTGTTCAACTTCATCTTTGGGCATTGAATGTCTCTTCCAAATACCTGCAACGAAAGCAAAAGCACTTTGTTAAAGAATCAAACATTGAAGTTCAAAGGCATGTACAACTGAAAGAGATAATTTACTCATTTTCCCCTGGTGTCAGTGTATATGCAATATATGACCAATACAAGCAAAAGAGGCTCAATTTCACACAAGACATGGTGAAAAGAGTTACAGAATGCCATAAAATTAAGTTGGAAAACCATGTAAATATTAGCATTTATCACTATTTCACCATAGTTCTTCTTCACTCTTGACCTTCGAAAAGGAGGTGAAACTAATATCTAGTAAATCCGTTCTTGTGAAAATCTAGCAGATTTGTTCCCCAAGTCACTTCACAATATGATATTTCAAACGATTTTTCATGACATCAGAATTTGAAGGCTTAGAGATATCAAGTAATGTTGTCAAGAGAGGGAGTCAATATATGATGTACTCTTTTTCCCTTATCTAAGTTTTATCCTATTGGGTTTTTCTAGAAAGGTTTTTAATGAGGAAACATTAGTAGGTGATCTATAAATGTTGTATTATTTTTCTTCTACTAGGTTGTTACCCTGCCAGTTTTTCTTAGTTGTAGTCTTTAAAGAGGCACATATTTAGTCAAAGACATCTAAGGGAGAATGTTACGAATATTATTATGTGCATGTCCATATCTTCCAAAATCCCCTATTCTTTTTTATATCCATCTATTATCTCCTATAATCACGGAACTGCTCTACCCTAGCATTGTAAAGCTATTCCTATAAATATAAGACATCACTTATGTACTACTTAGTCTCAATATAGTGAATAAGAGCTCTTTTCTCTTACTCTTTAATTTTCTCTCTTTCTCTTGTCTTCTTTTCCTTGACTTCATAGCAATTTTTTCCAATTGTCAACAAGATTCCAAGATAGCAAGAACAATGTTGTTGGTATATTTTATGTCTTTTTTAGTAAAAGTCTATGAGCTAATTCCACTATTATTCCTAGTAAGCGTTGAAGCATTTCAATATTATAATCCCTAAGAACAAGTTATCAAGAGAATCTAGAAGGTTACTAGATGTAGAAAAAAAAATTCAACCCTTTTTAAGTTCTAAACCCAAATGAGAAAGAATTTAAGGTTAGCTCGAAAGTGCCACGAGAGAGGTGGACATACCTATGAAATAGTAAGTAACTTTAGCTAGGCTCCTTGTTCACCTTCAATGCCTTCGTGGAAGTTTTTCCTAAAATGGTAAGTAAGGATCTCCTTAGAACTTGTATTTGTGGAAAAGCCCAACACCCCTTCCTCATAGATATTGTCTCTGTTTGTAGTTGTAATCAAGATCAGGGTTTTGTTTCCTTGGGTGAAGCCGTAGCCACCTAGAAAATACATCCATGAGGGGAAGGTATCCGCACACTTATAAGGCATGCTTCATTCCCCTTCCCAATCGATATGGTACTATTACAACTTGCGCCTATTCATGCGGTAGGGTAAGGGATGAAGTCTAGTCATGTCTAAAATAAAATGGCACCATTAGGGTGTGTTGAACTAGAATTTCCCCATTTTGAAGCTACAAGGGAAAATTTTGTGAGCATTTCAAATTAATTGGCAATGTTATAAAAATTAATGAAAATACATGATATATTTATTTCATGGCTCAAAGGTTACTTATGAGAATTCATTCTATGGAACTTTTGTTTAAGCATGTAGGCTTATAAATATAGTCTTATTATATATATACACATACGAGTGGATGTACATTATTGCATGTATTATATATTGTTATGTATTATGTTAACAACAATATCCATATTTTTTGTAATAGAAAATACAAGCTAAACAAGTAATTAACAGTTAGATAAATGCCAAATAAATAGTAGAAATCCTAGAGATGTTATATGTAGTTGCCACCTTGAGTAATGGCAAAAGGATAATTTTGAGGAAGTTTAGATAACTAGAGGAATTTTGGTAATTTTGATCAGGATATCAAGAAATTGTCCTAGAAGCACATAAATGAAGATAATAATTTCCCAAATAGTGTTTGAGGCAAAATTGATATTAAAGTAGTAGAAATAATCTCAAAAGGAATTTTCAGTAATTATTTGATATTGGGTTAATTGAGGAATATTTAGCCAAATATAATTATTTAAAATATCAAGAGGCCTCAAATAATTATTTAAGAGGTGGAAAAAACAATTTAGGAATTATGTGAAATTATAAAATTGATTTCAGGTTCAAGTTAGAAGTAGATTACCTAAAAGAAAAGAAAATGATAGCAAACCCCAAAAAGGGGTCATTACAAGAAATTACCAGAAGGGCATTTTTGGAAAGAGTTTGAAACAGAGAAAAATTAGAGAATGACCTATTAATTAATGGGAATTTTTAATGGTCTGTTTTCTTCTTCTTGATCACTCTCCATAATGCAACTCAATAACTTTTGTCATTTCCTTGACTAAATTACATAAGATATTTACATTAATATAATAGTTAGACAAAGTAAAAGATAAATATATTAAGAAAACTTTTTTCTCTTTATATTTGACATAATAAAAACTAGTTATATTTAACAACCTTTACTTTCTAAGCATCAGTAAGAATGTTGAGGATTTTATTACCTGAGCCCTTTGCTCATAAGTTTTTCCAATGGCAGCAAGTTGATTAATGAGATGTGTGTATCTCATTTTGACGTTTGCAAGTGGTTTCCCTTGTCTCATTCTTGATAGGTCATACTCAATGGTAAAAGTATTGACTCCGCTCTCTGACAGTTTTTGTTCCTTCATAAGCCACCTCCAATACTTCCCATATTTGTTTGGTTGTAGGATGAATGCATATTCTAAAGAATTCCTTGGCACTTTAGAGCATTAGAATAGCTTTTCTATTAAGAGTCATCTTCTTCACATCTTCATCAAATTCTGCACGTGTCTTAGGTGTGACACCACTTTCTATTCTTTTAAGTGTGACATAATTCCCAATCTTTTACATGCAATATGTAGTAATCATGAGCCATTAGAAAGTTCATTAAACTTTTTTTTGTTAAGTGCTGGCCATTGAAACCATGTGCTATAGTGATTAAGGCTAGATTAGGAAAAATGTGTTCACCAAAGCTTGCCATGGATCTTTTTTGTCTTAGGTTGTTATATCCATGAAAAAGAAAACCTAGCTTTGATACCAAATATTAGTACAAGCTTTCCACCCAAGAGGGGTGAATTGGGTGTATATAAAAATTACACAATCTTAAAAACACTTAAAGATAAGCATGCATGATTTATATTTGATTGGTCTAAACTCCTTGACCTATATCCATTCCTCACAAGCCTTATGAGAGTTCCTCTATTGATCCAAGATTAAAAGGGTTCTTGACATTTTAGTACAACCTTACTAACAGTCACACAATATTACTCCTCCTTAGAACTAGCAATCAATGCCCTTCTCAAGGTCCCACTACCTTGAGATGCTATCAATTGTTTGACAAAAATTAACTCTCTTCTAGAGTAGATAAATTATCACTAAAGTATAGTAAAAGTAATCAAAGTATGAACTTTACAAAACCAATCAAATTGAATGCTATTGAATGCTCGATGTGTAGGGATTGGAGGGCACAACAGAAGACTAAAATTTTTTCTCAATCCCTTCCAAGGTTTTGTTGAAGGCTTTTAAATCGTGTAGTCAAGAAGCATACCTTTCTTGGAGAGTTTTCTTTTCCTCTCTTACTCGGTTTCAAGAAGCCAACAAATACGATTAGCTTCTTCTACCGGTATCCACACAAATGGAGTTTCCAACATGAATGCGTGCTATGGCCTCTGGGTCTGATTCTTGAATCTCCTCACTCTTGGTTTCTCTCACAAGTTTATAATTTTCATTTTTTATCATCATCCTTTAATGGAGAGTTTTGACCATCTATTTATATATACATTCAGAGCTTATCCTTTTGAATTTCGAAATCTATCTTTATCTATTTCAAAATTCAAAATCTTATCAGAAACTTTAAATCCGATAAATTAAATAAAGATGGTTTTATCTATATTTGTCCTACAGATATAATTTATCCAATTTATTTAATTTAAATAAAGAGTCAAACGAGGATAAGATTCAATTTATCTTCATAAATTAAATATGATACAATATCAAGATAGATTAAGATTTAATATATGTTTATAAATTAAATACAAGATATTATCTTTTAAATCAAGATTTAATTTATCTCCATAAATTATATTCAAGATGTATTCTATCTTTATCATGTATATAATATATTTACATATCAATATATGCAATATATATAAACGAAAATAAATATATATATTGTATATATATAAACAAAGTTTAATACACACACACACACACACATATCTTCCCAAAAATATTCAATGAATCGGGATATTTTAGCTTGTGTTGGGCTATTTTGTGTGTGACCCTATAGGCCCATATGAAGTTAGCAATGGGCCAGTGATTATACTAGCCCATAAGTTGCAAACAACCTCTAGCAAGACATTACTACTACCCAATTTACTAGATGATCTCTAAACTGATACAAATTATCATACAACTACATCACGTCCCTTTTGTCACATGATATTCCAGTTAAGGATGAGGCATGGAGATCATCATCATCATATTTCCGACCATTACTTTCTCGATCCCTGAGTAGTCTGACTTAAGAGATGGAACTACCTTTCCATCACAGTATGACCATACATTTTTCATACTCACTCATCGAGAGGGCCCATCAATATCTCTCTACTAATGTGAGGGACAAATTCTATCTTGACCATTCACATTCCTCTACATGGAATCCACTAAGCCCGAACATAGCCTTTATCATCACTCGGTTAAAAGTGACTTTTGACTAGGTTAAAGTTGAGCGACTCTCATGTAGGAATCCATGATGATGTCAAGTCAAGGGTATAGTGACGTAGTTGTTTGTGAGACAAGCTTATACATGAATCCATGGAGTTATCTCACAGCAGTTGATCCAGCACCTTGTAATCTTACAAGTGCCTATAACTTTAACTAGTATCTCCATACATTTCAAAGCCATAATGTCCTTATTTCATCTTTGCTCCCACGCAGATGATTGGCCATGGACATTTAGGATAATCACTATGATTTATCCAATGACATATTATCACAACTAACATGCAATGATTATGATAACAAAAATGAAATGATTAATTAATTAAAATACTCAAAACACAATGATTGGTCTTATGGCATAATTTCCAACACGATGTTCCTTCTAGTTCTCTGGTTGTTGAAGTATTGAATGCAACTTCTATTTATAGTAAGAGTCATTAAATGATTGCTAAGATTCAAGCAAGAAGCAGTTGATGAACATTCTCTGGAATTGTAATTTCTATCCATTGTGGTATAGATAACAAAGTATGTGAACAATCTTTTTGTTCAACATGTTCTTTCCTCAGATGGTTAAATTATCTATCAATTCCTTCATTTCTAAGAAAGATACTTAAACATAGGTTAGTTTATAGGAAGATAATCAAAGATTGAATAGCATTATAACCGTTGGAAGAGACTATATTTTGCTGATATCATGCTTCATTCAAATGACTTATAATTTCATTTGAATGCACAGTTAGTGAGCTTGAAATAAATGTGGTTAGTTTGAATTTATAGTCATTGAGCTACCAATTCATTCAAATGAGATGATTGTAATCCCAATGATATACCTTGATATACAGCATATCTTTATTTGAATGATATCTACATTCTCCAGATACCGTGAATATATTATGTTTATCCGAATGATTGAACTCTTATTTAAATGAGAATTTAGATAAATTAGCTATGAAATTGCTAGACTTTATTTGAATGTCTCAAAAATAAATGTTTCATTTGAATGACAAAACTTCTATTTGAATGAACTCATGAAACCTTAAATATCAAATCATCTTACTTCATTAAATATAATGAAAATAAATATTTCATTTGAATGAGAAAATCTCTATTCCAATGAAACTTTGTAGAACAAACTAAAATATTTTTTTAACTTCATTTGAATATATTGAAAATAAATATTTCATCTGAATGAGAAAACTTTCATTTGAATAAACCTTTAATAACAAATTAAGATATCTTTTAACTTCATTTGAATATTTTGAAATTAAATATTTCATTTGAATAAGGAAACTTTCATTCAAATGAACCTTTGAAAAACATATTAAGATATCTCTTAACTTCATTTGAATATCTTGAAAATAAATATTTTATCGAAAGAAGAAACTTTAATTTGAATGAACCTTTGAAAAACAAATTAAGATATACTTCATTTGAATATTTTGAAAATAAATATTTCATCCGAATAAGAAAACTCTTATTTGAATGAACCTTTAAAAACTTAGTTAAGAAAAGTGTAATCTTCATTCAAATGTCCAAAATATGCTAAAGATATTATGAAGATGATGAAACATCATTCCAATAACAAATCTTCTCGAATAGAGTTTTGAATCATAGACATAAATATTTTGAACATCTTGCAAATGAGTTTTAGAAAGAGGTATTTATCCAAATGACTTGTCTGTCATCCGAATGTCATACAAATTTTATGGAGTTAAGATAGAGATACTTATTCAAATAAAATAGACTTCGATCGAATAATCTTGCCATACATGCAAATTTTCCTTCACCGATAGTCTATTCTTTCAAATGATTATCAATTCATTCGAACGAAATTTAATGTTGGAAAATTGGGCCAGTCTACCCTTGGTGGATTAGGCCCAACCCATTAATTTGGGTAGAAAATGAAATACACAAGAAAGTATGGTGGTTAAGGGTAAAATTCCCAAAATAATTAAATATTGCACAAAAGATAAGGAGGGAACGGTTTTGGGAGTTATTGGACGTGCGTTTTCAAATTGAGAAAAAAATGCCTCTTCTGAGTTTAATAAATAGAGGACAGGCAGTGAGAATGAGAAGTTTTTGGCAGACGTACAAAAACATACATTCCCTTCCTTTACAAAACTTTCTCTATCTCTTGTGTTACTGTTGTGAAGCACAATCGAGTCCATTGTATGTGATCTGGTTCGTGTGGGTACCGTGAGCATCCTATCTACATTTGCATCTTCAGGTATGCTCTCAAACCTTTAGTGGTATTAGAGCTTTAATTCGTTCCTGTGGCTGTCCTATGTCTGTTGAGTATATGGTTAAGACTGTGCATATATATATATTGTTGCGGTAATGTAAAAATTGCATATCTCCTATGTTAGATGATATATATATGCTCTTTGATGAAATAGATATGCCTAAAAGCATGATTTTGACCCAACAACCTTTCATAAGAGAAATTTTAGCAAGAAAAACGTAATTTTAGATGGATTCGGAAAGCACAGTAATGGGTTTTTCAAAATGGGTCATTTGAAAATGTAAGATTTAGGCTTTGAAATATATCCCATTGCAAAGAACACGATAAAACGAGAAAAATGACACCAAGAACGCTGAAATCGAACGTCGGATGACGGAGAAATAGAGGAGAGAAGTTTTGGGTCCAGTGGACCTAACCCGCTGCTCCAACCGGGTCTGGAGTGACCCAGCTAGAGGTTGAAGACGACCATACACAAGGAAAAACAGCTTCTTTTCAACGTTTAAAAAAATTAAAAAAGGCCACGTGGTGCGTGACACCACGTGGCACAACGTAAATGACTTCTGAGAGGTCTACCGTGAAGCCCTCGACACTTGGTGATCAACGGGACAGCTCGTGAGGAAAACAGCCTCCTACTTGGTGGCGCGTGTACTACACGTGCCATCATCGAGAGTGGGAATTATATGAATTTTTCATTTTAATGATTTTTTCCTTCTCTGGGTGTGTGTGAGCGAGTGAGAGGTCCAAATGAGCTGCGGTTTGTTCCTAAAATTTTCTGAATTTGAGATCTTTATTTTGATATATCATTTGCCTATTTTCCATGGCAAATCATATCTCTTTTAATAAGGATTTCAGTGCACTTTGTAGTTTATTTGCATAATTAAATAATAATTTAAGTTATTTATTTTTTATTTAGGTAAAAAAAAAGATGTCAATTTCTTCAAAGAGCACTGGAATGTATGAGCACGGATCTATGATTTATGAGTACTTGGATGATCAGATTCAAGTAGATGTACCTGAAGCTGATCTAGAACATGATCCTGAAGAAGAAATCTTCTTTGAGGAAGAGGATCATGAAGAATTAATTGAAGAAAATCTTGAACAAAATCCTGTGGAAGCTCAAGTGGAACCTCGAACAGTTTACACTGACTCTGGACCTAAGAGTGAAATTCCTAATGCTGATAATTCAGAAAAGGTGGATGAAGAAGTAAACCAACCATTGACTTCTAAATCAGCCAAAGCCATAGCGTGGCGTGATGCAATCAAATTAAGAAACGTGAAGCAAACAAATGGTGTGATTGCAAAGTATGTTGCATGTGTCAGTGATATGGAAAGCGCATAATTCTATACCAATGTGATGCTGGAATATAGAAAAGTAGTCATGGCTTTAGGCAAAGGAAAATATAAATTAACAGCCTTTTGGATGTAGGCATTAGATATGGCAACACAATTTATGCTAAAAACGCCCAAACTTAGAAAATTGAGGAAAACCATAATAACTTATTGTTTCATGTTTAATTAAAGTATTAGGTTTCCTTTGTACTTGTTGATCATGTTTTATGTATTGACATTTTGTATATATAATGAAGTATGTGTTATGTATTCAATGATGTTAGCATTTCTTTTAATATGTGGGAGCTTTTAGAAATGAGAATTATAAGAGCAAAATGATTAAATTTTAAAATATACTTATAAAATCCTTGGAAAGATATAATGATGTTGCTGATAATCATGAGATGGGAGATACAAACATTTACTCCTGATCATAAAAACAGTAATACCATTAATTTCCGACCAAGGTTATTATAAGTATAAGACATTGCATACAAGGTTATATCTAATAAACTCTTTGTTCAGTTCTCACGTAGAAAATAAAATTTAATGTGGCACAACTTTGTCACAGAACTTAGAATGACCACAAAAAGCATAATTGCTGAGCTGAGCAAAGGTGACAAACTAAATGGCGATAACTGGGATATTTAGCACTGAAAGGTGTAGTATATATTATAGGAACATGAAGCTGTAGAGCCTCTAACTACTGTCCTACTGGAACCTGAAGCTGGGAATACGTCCCAGCACAGGAGGGACCATAAGGCCTACTAGACCTAGAAGAAGAAGAACATCATTGCAAGGATCACACTGCTAAGCACTATGACAGATGATCTAATGTGTGAATATGAAAAGCATAAGAATGCTCAAGCCATATGGGTTGCGTTGAAAGAAAGGTACGATGGTACGTCCACCACTAAGTTAAGAAGGTTAACCATTAAGTTTGATACCTATAAGCTTAAACCTAACATGCCCATGAAATAACACCTGAGAGATATGGTTAGCATGATTGGAGAACTGAAAGAAGCTGGAAACACTTTGTTTGATGAACAACAAGTCCAAGCTGTGATAAGATCACTTCCCTCCAGCTGGGAGCACTTGAAAGTGAATCTCACCCACAATGATAGCATTGCTACTTTGGCTGATGTGGCTAAACACTTGGAACTTAAAAATGAACGACTAGAGGCATATAAGTCATCTGGACATGCCCTTTTGACTGAAGGTGGTGGTCCTTCCAATACAAAGCCTAATTACAAAAAAGGAAAGAAATTTTATAAAAAGGGAAGGAAGGACAGCCAAAAGTTCAAAAAGGGCAAGATGTAATTCAAAAAGAAAGGCAAAGCAGAAGGCAAGAAGAAAGTTGACTTAAAGAAGGTTAAATGTTATGCTTGCTAGAAGATGGGTCATTTCACACGAGATTATACCGAGCAAAAGGACCATGAAAAGGTATTAGTGAATTATGTGAATTCACATGTTTCATATGTTTTAAGCACTGCTTTGCTTACTAAACCAGTTTGTTCTTCTTGGATTCTAGACTCAAGCTCAACAGACCATGTAGCAAGGGATAGAGAGTCCTATGTGAAATACCGTCGGTTGCCGTATCAAAGCAAGTGGCTTTACATGAGAAACAATGCAAAGATCGAGGTCAAAGGCATTGGAACCTGCAAGTTACCTTTGTGTAGTGGGAAGACCTTAATCATACATGATGTACTTCATACACCCAACATCTGATAGAATTTAATTTCTGTTTTATGTTTATTAGAATTTGGGTATGATGTAAAATTTCATGGCAAGGTTGTAGACATTTTGGACAACCAAACCGTTTATGGTTTAGCTTTTTTGTTTAGGAAGTTCTTTATTATGGATATTATTGGTGACTTTAATGCATATGATTGCTATGTTGTTTCTTCCTCTAATATGATTATTGACATGAATACCTGGCATGCTAGGCTAGGCATATAAATCAAAATAGGATGATTAAATTCACCAAAGATGGTTTATTAGGTCAAATATCCAATATGGATATGTCTTTGTGAGAAAGTTGTCTTGCTGGTAAAACAACTAGAAAAATATTGCAATTAATCCATTCAGATATATACGATCCTATGAGTGTGAGAGCTAGACACGAAGCTTCATATTTCATTACTTTCATTGATGATTATTCACAATATGGTCATGTCTATTTGATTTTACATAAGTCTGAGGCTCTTGACTGCTTTAGACGATATATAAATGAAGTTGAAAATCAACTAGACAATAAAATTAAAACTTTATGAACTGACTGAGGTCGTGAATATTTGTCTAATCAATTTAAAGAGCTCTGTGAACAAAAAGGGATAATTAGGCAATTAACTATCCTTAGCACTCCGCAACAGAACGAAGTTGCAGCAAGACGAAATAGGACACTTTTAGATATGGTAAGATCTATGATGGCACAAGCTAAACTTCCAATTTCATATTGGTGTGATGCTTTATTAACAACTGCTTTCATACTTAATCGTGTGCCATCAAAATCAGTCGCTACCACACCCTATGAGTTATGGACAAAACGCAAGCTGGATTTAAACGTCCTTAGACCATGGGGGTTGGCTGTGTACATTCATGATGATTCTCATAAACATGGAAAGTTAGGTGATCGAACACGGTTTTGTCGCCTTCCGGTTCGATACAAAATGATTGCACAAAAGAATGTAGTATAGTGGGCAACCAATCGTTCTTCTCGAGGAGCGATTTATTTGCTATCCTAGTCTAAATTGGTTATCAAACGCATGTCGAACTTGAATTTGTAAAATAGGGGGTTTTAGTCTAAAGCTACAGAATAAATTGCAATGCAGTGTAATATTTTTGGTGTTTTCTTCAATGATTGAAAGTAAAATTCGGATTGAAAAGAATTATAGTGAATAGACTCTCAGTGATGGAAACTTAACTATCCTTGCCTTGGTTTAATTATGGGAGGTCAATCCTTCTGAGTTTAATTGATTAACCCTAAGCTATCACTTAGGTCCAATGGTTCAATTAATGCAAATTGGCTTGAATCCAAGATAACAACATTCATTAAAACACTGTTTAGTAACACTCAGAATGTAGAAAGAAGAATTGGTATTCATGCTTTTGACAGGTTGCTATCACAATCACAGAAACCTAATGAACAAACAATCACCAATGATCATTGATAATCTAGTGAACACAAGGAATCAAATCTGAAGTTCAGTAACTCAAACGCATATGAACAACAACTAATCCAACTACACGGCCAAATCATAAATCTGCAAACTGAAGTGTATAGCTATAGAAATCTCTAGATCTAAAGATCTCTACAACAATCAAATACAAGATATGGCTAGGTATACTCCCCAATGAATCTCTGGCTCAAGTTTTGCTCTCCATCACCAAGAGACTTAGAATCTAGCCTCTCATGGCTTCAATATCGCAGCAGCTATCACTCCTACGCTCAGCCATCAGAAAAGGAAGATGAAAATGGAGTTGAAATAGTAGAAGGATTGGTGGAAGGTAGTCCAAAAAAATGTTCAACAGCAGGAGCAAAGGATATCAAGTCTGTCCAAATTGATGATGATTTGCAGAAGGTTCAAGAACACCCTCCAGAACTCCTCTCTGCCTCGTGATATCTCTTCCCGTCTAGAATTGCATGAATCTTCGTGATTGTTCTCCCCCCTTTTCGATCCGGTTGTTGATCTCAACTCAAAACACACAGCATCAATTCCACATCCTCATGTCACGACTTAATTTGAACTGTGTCGTGACTAACACAGATAAATGTCGCGACTTTATTTGAAATGTGTTGCGACGTTTGAAGACAACAGAGTTTAAAATGTTACAAACAAGTCACGACATATGAGAGTTGGGTCGCGACATAAATTGCCCAGTGGCACTTCGCTTAGTCCTGAATTGCAGCCCTTCAGTTTGTCTTCTAGTACTTGAATATCTTCCCTCTGCATCTGCAATCAGAAGTAAAACAAACCTCATTAAAGTACAAAACACTGGGGCTCAAAAGTATATACAACTGGGGGGCACAATTCACTCAATTTTCCCTTTTTGTGTTATTATATATGCAATGTACGACCACAGAGGAAAAAGGGTTCAGTTTTAACACAAAATAGGGTGATTAAGCTATCAAATATCCCAAAATGGAGTAAGAAAACCATGTAGATATTGACATTTATCACTCCCCCACACTTAAACCTTTGTACTCCTGGACAAAGATTTGAATCATTCCCAAGAATTTACAAAGACACACGAGGACAAAAGGCATGCTTGACAACGAGTTTGTGATTAAATTAAATATCATCCTCCAGAAAAACTCAAGATGATAAAATGAGCAATGCCAAAGGATTAGTCACACATACAATTGATTCTAAATGCATGAACATCGGGGATTCTCTCACTGGGTATAAGTGTTTACTCACTATCTCTCCTTATTGGGTTTCTTTTCACTCTAAATTCAAATAGAAAGCATCCTACCATAGGCTTGTAATAGTTCTAGAATCTCCACTTTTTATGCATCAATACAATGAATCAAGAGGGCTTTGTGGCTTGTAATGATGGAATTAGGCCACATGGAATAGATGAAATAGAGAAATGAGTGTCATATGTATGAATGCTATCAATCAACGACTCAAGAGTAACATCTAATTACCAATCGAAACTTTATGAAGAATTGTTTCAAATGCCTTATTTTTCTCATTGTTTTTTTTCCTTTTTTTCATTTTTTTTTTGTAGATATTCTACAATATAAACTCTTCTTTTCTTAATGAATAAATTCAACTTTAATTCTATCAAGATGTTCTCAAGTTCCTAAGAATATATGCATACCATACACAACACTTAGTGAATGGCTCAAAAAGGGTTAACAAAGGGTGTAATTGGCATGAGGGTTTGTGTTTGGGGAAAAGAAGGTTTAGAAATGAATGCCTCTATCATGCTCATTGTATTAAAACATGTCACGCTTTGACTAAGAACTAAAACAAGTTCTAGAGAATGCAAGCTACATGAATAATCACTCAATATATAAGGAATTCAGGCTCAAAGATATCCTTCCAACAAGGGTTAACATCCCCGCTGTTCATACATGGAGTTCCAATTAATTTGCACTATTCACAAGACATTAAAACATTCATCACAAGAAGTAAAACTTTGGATGATTAATCAAAGATGATCACAAGTATCATTAACGAACATGCAAGAGTCCCAATAGACTTTGTAAAATCTTAAAGAAATCATTTTCAAAAGCCAAGATAAAAAACAAGTTTACAGTGAGGATGGTTTGCTTGGTTTACTGCATCAATTTGAATTGAAAAGGCCAGGAAATCGCTTTGAAAACAATGCAAAATGCACTTAAATGAATTTTCCAGGCAAAGATCACTAAGATGAAAAAAATTATCATAAATGTCGCGACGTACAGTGATAATGTCGCGACGTAAATTGTACCGAGAGTAAGCCTGGATATTAGAGAGGTTTATGTCGCGATATACATATATAATGTCGCGACATAAATTGCTCAGTTCATCACACAAAACAGGATTAATCATAATCAACAATCTGAATCAAAACCCCCCCCCCACACTTAAACATTGCAGTGTCCTCAATGCAAAAGGATGGAGACAATGAGACATCGGAATTAAGGACACGGGACACAAAGAATTACGCTGAAATGTCAAGTGAATTGAGAAAAAGACATACAACATGAAAGTAAAGCCCAAGAGTGAAGTTCACAACTACAATTCAAAATGCGATGAAAGACAGAAAAACAAAACAAAACACAAGATCAACCCTCCTTCCCGCCTACTCCATCCTGGGGATCTGCCTCCTCTGCCTCGGTTGCAGCATCGCCACCCTCTACCACATGCTCGCCTAGCCCTGATGGCTCACCAGGCCCTGATGGGAAGAAAGAAGTCGAGGGAATAGAGTTTTGCCAAAAGTCCTCTTCAAAACTAGGGGGAAGGTCGACGTGTAGGGCTTTCGCCATCTGAAACATGAGGGGATCCAGAAACTTTTGGCGGCGGAGTTCATTAGCCATCATTTGCTGGTTCATAGAGATGACCTGATCGGTCAAGATGGCTATCTGCTCACTGAGGGAATTTAAAGAGATGCCAGTTTCCCCCTCTTCGGCAGTCGCCGCGGCCTCAGCAGGCTCCTCCACTGCTGGGCGCTTCCCTTTCTTTCTACTCCTGCTTGATTCAGCGGCTTCAGGGGTAGGTTGCGGAGTAGTGAACATCCTAATGGTGACAGGGGCAAGCGTTAGGTCCGCTTTCCTCTCAATAATCCTAATGGCCCTGCAAATTTCAGTGATGAGGTGGGGAAAGACCAATAGAGCACGGGCACTGTTCATGCAGTGTAGTATTTGATCCCTCGCTATCGCAACTATGTCCACCGGTTTGCCAGTCATTAGAAGGTACAAGAGTAAGGCCCCCTCAATCGGAATGTCTGAAATGTGAGCGAGCGGCCGGACATTGTAAGTCATAAAGTTTAGCCAGACCTTTGTTTCTTCGTTCATGTATTTCCTTTCAAAAAATTGCTTCTCATCCCTCCTAGTCCACCCAACACCTTCGACGCCCATCACTTCAAAAGCTTCATCCCAATGGACGAGGTTAAGGTTGTATCACAGACGCTGAAATTGACACTGCTCAACTGCCGGTAAGTGGTAGAATCTACGGATATCGTCAGCATCAATAGTGAACTCCTGGTTCCTAAAACTGATACCAAGTGCCCCTATCGTGGCAGAGTGCATATAAAACTCGTGGACTACTGTCAAATTGGTTGGGGTTCTTTTCTTCATGATTCCCCAAGACCCAAATCGACTGCCTGCTGATAAAAAAGAAATTGGCGGGTCTCAGGGAAAAACAAATTTTTTGACTACCTCTGCCTTAGACAAGTGGATCGGTGCTTCGCCTTCTGAACCGCTATCGGTTCTCAGATTTTTTGTGTGCACCATCTTTCTCCCCACACAAAACAACACAACACACAAAACAAACAATGAAAAACAAACACAGATGACAGAATCTAAATTGTTCTATGGTGGTAACTAGAGTACCGATACTATGTGATCATTGAAGACGAGATTTTTGTTTGAGCAAAAAAAACTAACATTGGCTGTGGAAGAAAGGCAAAAAAAATTTTTGAGCAATAATGTCACGACATTTATATCCATATGTCGCGACATCTAGCAGACACATAGACGTTGATGCATTATGGACTTAATTCCCTTTTGAGCCATCTAGCAGACACATAGACGTTGATGCATTAATAAAAGGATATGCATTTTTCATTTAAAAAACTTGAAAAGGATCATGTGGATGGTAAGCTAGTCAGTTTTGTAATCAAGAGTGAACTAAGTTGACTCTCATCATACTCATTCTGATGTCACTTATCACCCACTTGACCTTTTTTCTTAAAACGAGCAACCCCTTAAAAAATTCTCCCACTCAATTGAAAGAAAGAAAATATGATAGAACCTTTTATTGATAAATGAAAAGAATTACATGGCAAATAAATGTTAACAACTTGAATAAAACCAACTCAAAAACTGAAAAAAAAAACTACACATTTTCAATTGGTTGAGATAAACAAATGTTCTTAAGAAACTCAAATTTCAAAAGAATACGATTGATCATAGAATCTCTGAATTCTGGTATAACTCTTCTCAAGCCCATTCTCAGAACCCGCTCCTAGAACTCATAGTCATAGGCCGTATTATGGAACCTCAATTCCTTTTCGTAATTAATAATTACGTCTGTATAGAAATCTGCATCACTTGCATCAGTGATGCAATTGCTATATCGAACGAGGGCAGCATAAACACTTCCGTCGCAGATATAACGTGCAACATCCTTTCTTGCCCTAGACCTGGTTAACTTTCCGGTTGATGGTCTATTAACCACATGATTCTCGATCATTATGGGCTCCTCCTCTTCACTAACCGCTTTCGGTTGGTTGGAGTCTACCTCTGAGGGAGGAACTTCATGTTTGTTTGCACTCATTACATCAAACTGAAGATTAGTTGGAGTATCACTGCCATTGTTAGAAATTGGAGAATATCTCGGCAAAGAGCATTCTCTAAGATCTGATGATGTGTGAGCCATTTGTGCCTACAAAATGCAATTTAATGTAGTTGTTTCAAAATAAAGAAAAATTTTAGCACAAGCATATACATAACTTGTCACTAAAACAAGTAGATTATTAATTTATAATAATTCCAGAGCATAAAGTGTCTCCAAACTGATCCCCACGTACCCTCACACGTCGAGAGTAGTTCCAAGCCAATCCCACGCGCCCTCACGCATCGAGACTGTTATGGATTTTTTTTTTTGGGCAAGTGTCGGTTCAGGTTGAACTTTGACCCGAACTTGGATCCGACCTGGTCTGGTTGAGGACCCATTCCTCTTCCACTGGCCGAAACGACAGCGTTTCAGCCAGAAGGTGCGTTTCACTAAATGAAACACACCGTTTTGAACAGGGATCAAAACGTCGCAGTTTTGATCCCAGTCAATTCCTCCTACTGGTTGAAACGAAACCTTTCAGCTAGGCGGTGCGTTTCACTAAATGAAACGCACCGTTTTGTTCATCTTCAACCTCCAACCGGGTTTTATTGACCCGGCTCGAGCTCAGGCGGGTCTGTCGTGACCCGCCACCTTCTCTCCCCTAAATCTTAGCCATCAGAGGTCCGTTTGACACGTTGTTGGCGTCGTTGGAATCGTCTCTTCGAGTGCTAGAAGTTCCAACTCTCATTTGTGGCAATTGAACTCTTTTTTCGAATACCAAAAATTTTATTGAGAAGAGACGGTTCCGTGAGAGAGAGAACACGTTTTTTTTTTCAATGCAAAAGGTTCTATATCTATATCATATAGTCATGCTCGTTATAACAGCAGAAAAACAGAACATCTACACCAAGCAAACGTAACTATCTATGCCTCAAGGAACCTTAAGGCTCTGATACCAATGATGGAAAAAACAATAGATAATATTAACTAGCCAGCACATCAATAAAATAAAAAGGGGAGCAAAGGAATATACCAGACGTGATCACCTCTCCATCGTACGAACGCTCAAAATATTGAACTTGTTCGGACCACTAGAAAATTCTAGAGTCCAAACTTAGTGGCACAGCAGAGCACCACACAAGAGAAAATATAGATAGGGAAAAAGGATAGTCGGAAAACTCAACAACTGGGGTGAGTAAAATTGATGGGGAGGACTCCTATTTATAGGAGTAGGCTAGGGATATTTTGGGAACTCAAAATATTTTCGGTTGAGATAATTTCTCCATCAGATTCAAAATTCAAATAAATGAACTTATTTATAATTCATTTATTATAGCCCTCCAAGTGATAATCAGATTATTTAAATGGCATAAATTAAATATTCAATATTTAATTTATCTTTTCAAATATCTTTTGGATATTTATATAACTCACTGCTGAGTCAGCTATCTGGCCAATTTATCCTGATTATCTTTATAATTAATTAAACACATAATTAATTATATTAGGAATATCTTTAATTTCTTAATTTATGGGACCAGCCCATTAAGGGTGGATTAAAGCCCATAATTCCAACAATAGCAAAACCAAACATATAGATATCAAGTACAAATTTGTAAGGGATTATATAGCAAAGAAAATTGTCACTGTACAACACATTTGGACCAAAAGCATGGTCGCTGATCCCCTAACCAAATCCATAGCTAAGGAAATATTTGATAAGCATGTGAAAACTATTGGGATGCATAAAATGTAATATTTGAGAAATATTGTAAAATGTTTATATTTGTAATCAATGAAAACATTTCTTTATTACTCATTATGATTTTGTGTGTATGCAAGTCTAGTATGTCGTACAGGTAGTTGAGGTTAGTTCTCTCACACGAACAACCGCCTTTGACACTAAGAAATAGTGTGCAAAGATGAGATTTTTGTGTTTATGGTAGAAAAGCTAACATGGTTAGCAAGAAACACAAATTATGTCGCCTCGATAAAAGTGTAACATTTCAAGATGAGATCCATATAATATAAGTAAACAAATATTGGATCAAATCATGGATGCCTGCTTCCATGATGCCTGTTGCCAGATAACGAATTCTCCAATACTGACATCGGAGGTAGAGGTGGAGAATTTGGGTTTAGATACTAGAAGTACCTAAACTAAAATCTGTACGGTGTTAGTAAAGAAATTTAAAACGACGTACGCTCTTATAATATAAGAGTAACATTGTAGCATGTGATTCATACCACATGTGCTATAAGTACCGCAAATGAGAAGCAAGTGAATAAATCCCTGTTTCATTGCTGTGTGAGTCTCAAAAAAGGATTAACCCTTATTAAATGTCCTTTGACTTTGATATGATCATAGAGGTATACATTAATGCCTGCTACCTTGACATATGTCCTTTTTGGTCATTATAAATATGATCTAAAGTATTATGTTAAGAAAGCGATTGATGTATGTCAAAGTGATACATGGACAAACGGAAGATTACCTAAAATATGTACACCTATTCTGGTCTCTCAGACATGTCCCTTATGTTATTCACTTTGGTAATTATATAAGTGTGGACACTATGCATATGAGATGAGCAGTGAGAGTTTTATACTGACTCGAGAGGGATGAGACTTGCCATATGAAAGTGTATACTAGTAAATCTAAGACATTTGAGGCAATATTGTAATTTATGTTACACAAAATAAGGTTGCCTTGTGCTGGTCCTGATAAAGGGGATTTCTAGTATAAGCGTCTAAGTGACGTCATGCCCATGCGATCACGGCAGTACACTTAGTATGAAGAGATAAAGAGAAAGCGTATCAAGGTTTACAATGCCTAACCCACCAAGTGTGAGTGGGAGATGTTGGAAAATTGGGCTAGTCCACCCTTGGTATGCTCTCAAACCTTCATTTATCATAATAGAAACTACAAATTTCTCATTTCAGTTACTTGATGCCCATCCTTTTACATATATCTAAAGTTTATGATTTTGTTATCATCCAAATATAAGGATCAACAAATGCGAGTCAAAGACATTAATGGTCCCTTTTGTACTAGTGTCTAAAGCAAAGAGAAAAGTGTTTCCCCTGTAAGTTACGTTATCACATTATTAAATTTTTTTACATGAATGTCCAATTTTCCCTTTCATTTATTATTTTATTAAAAAATTTATAAAGAACGAGAATTGTTAACTTATGTGAGCGAGTGGAAAAGAAAAGGCATGAAAAGAAAAAGGGGGAATTACTATAAAGTCCCATGCAAGAGAATTAATATCAGAAAGGTCCCAATAACAACTCAAGCAGCTACCATTGACAACTCAAGTTACTCACATTGACAACATCTTGGGACTTTTCTGATATTAATTCTCTTATATGGAACTTTATAGTAATTCCCTCAAAGAAAAAGGAAGAGGAGAGAGAGCCATGAAGGGATTTTATTTTATTTTTATCTTAAAATTATCGTAATCAGTATGACTTATTTTCTTAATATAAAACTTAATTGACCTTTTTGGGAGACTAAAAAATTTTAAATACATTTCTTAATTATAACATATATTATAAAGTACTTATATGCATTATTATATTATCAAATTTGTTTAAAGAAAAAAGATAAATAGATCATGTAATTAATTTGTTTTTAATTGAGAAAAATGACAAATGGTCACTTTTACCACCTCTATAATGCAGTTATAGTTTTATTTTTTATCATTTTATTTTCCTCTAAAATTATCAAAATATATAAAATAATACACACACACATATGTATATGTATTATTTAATGATATTCATGTGTTTTTAAAGTCATTTTCTATTAAAACTTACTTCTCAAACATTCTAAACAAATTTTTCTTTTTACAAAAAATCACTTTTGTCATTATTTATCCAAATATAAATCACATCACATCTTCTAATTTCTATCTAAAATTCCTTTTCCAAAAAGCATTTTACCTAGAAGTTACTTCTATCACCATTTATCTAAAGAGGGCAGACAATCATTCAAATGCAGAAAGTGAGAGAAGACTCTACCGACGTTCACTTTAACCCATGCTTCCACTAGTGGTTCCCAACCTCCACTACTGACCACTACAAGGTATTTTTTGTACCTGCGAGATGGCTGAGACAATGGCTTTGCCGTTGGTAACAACAATAGCGTTACGCACCTCTTTGATTTCCACGACCACCAGCACATGACAGCAAAAGTTGCCACCTAGGTATCTCTAATGTTCCATTAAAGCTATTTGCGGAGGTCCAAGGAGAAGAGTACGTCTCTTGTACTCTCATACTACTAATATATACTCCGTTCGTCATTTTTATTAGCAATAACCATCAAATCACACAAAATAAGTTGTTGTTGATTAAAATTACTTTGTAAAATGTGCAAGAGATGTAGAGGCTGTTTGTTTCCATTTTTTAAAAACAGTTTTTTTTTAAATAAGAAAACAAAAAAACTTGTTTGGTGTTTTGTTTTCAATAAGTTGTTTAAAAAAAAAAAAACAGAAACTTGTTTCTAAAAACTTGAAAAGAAATACAAAATTTTTGTTTTTTTGTTTTTTTTTTTGTTTTTCTTAGTTTTTATTTGTGAAAATTGAGAAACTCTTTATTCCCCATTCGATGGCTTGTTCTCCATTCACGGATTTGAGTTTTCATCGAAACTTCACCCTTTTTGGTTTGAATGTATTTATTTTCAAATATAATTTTTTAAAAATAATTATTCAAGTAGTTTTTTTTGTTTTTCCCTTTTAAAACTTATTTTAAAAAACCATTTTATAAAAAGGTTTTAAAAACAAGAAAACAAAAAAATAGAAACAAACAAGCTTCATGTAGACCCTTATTTAATTTAGTTACAAGAAAAATATAAAATTAACCATGGAATTTATCACAGAATTACTAGCAGAATTTTGGTTTGCTATAAAAATTTTTCCAATGGAATTTTCAATTTTCTGTGGTTAATTCCTTCTGAAATTTAATGTTTTTTTTATAATGGTTAAAAGATATGCGTGAGAGAAT